>PITA01013383.1:26644-57860 GCA_004023965.1 Spilogale gracilis | reverse complement strand
TTTTTTTGGAAGGTGCAGAGGACCAGGCATTTCCCCCCTAGCTACATGTCCCCTTACAGACAAGTCAGAGGATGGAACTTAGTGCTCAGAGAGCCACACCTGAGTCCCCTCAACTCTGGGCTTCTGCACCCCCCCATCTCTCTGCTCCCAGAGATTCCGTGTGATTATTCATGTTCATGCAGTGGGTATACTGTGGGTTTATTGGTACATTTGGGTGTTGTGTGTCCGGTGCATGTTGCTGAGTGTGTGAAGCTGTACTGTTTGTGTTTGTAAGATGCGTGGGTTATGTTTAGGGCTTGTGTAATGTGTTGTATTTAGCGTGGTGTGGGTAGTACTTCTGTGTAATAATTTAGGTTTTTTTCATCAGAGGTTTAAGTATGTATTTTGTTTTTAGTGTAGTGTGGAATGTATGCATGTCATCTGTATGAGGAGAGAATGTGCGTTGCGGTGTGTGATGGGAGTGACTCGTGTAATCCCAGCAAAATATATGGTGTTTGTAGTGTGTGCTTGTGTAAATGGTGCGCCTATGTACGTGTTGCATGTGCTGTGTCGAGGACATATGATGTCTTCGGCGAGCAACGATTTATGATGTTGGGGTTTGAGGTACAATGCTGCGATCCGTGTCAGGGGTTGACACGTGCCACTGGGGCGCAGATGCCCTGTGTTGCGGTCTGCGCATGCCCCGAGGGCCGCGATGTGTGCACTTCGTTCAGCGTGGGGGAGAGATGGGTCGATACGTGGGCCGAAAGCACAGCGCGCTGTCGTGGGAGGAGGTGTGTGCTAGTGTTACCTGTGCCGGGAGTACGTGCTGCCTCTGCGGGGACCTCCGCAGTGCGGCTCGGGGATGGGGCCGGGACCCCACAAACAGGACACGCCCCCGAGGACCTCACGTCGCCGCAGCCGCGCCCGAGCCGCCCTGCGGGGCATTCTGGGAAGCGGGGCCGCGCCCACCGCAGAGGCTGCTGGGAAGCGGCAAAGCCGGGCGCTCTGGAAGTGTACCAGCTGCTTGGCGCTTGTTCCCGGACCTGCTGGGGGCTGAACCCTGTAACCGCTTGGGTGTCGAAATTGTCCTACTTAAGAACGGCTGGCGGTCGAGCGCCCTGCCCCCTACCTGTATTTACCGGTTAGTCCTCAACGCCGGCCACCGGCCACCGAGGGGAGTTCTCCCGGTGGCTCGGGGGAGTGACTTGAAGCTCCGGGAGGTGAAGGATCCCACCACACTTGGGTCCCTCAAGCCGCAACTCGCTGCAAGCTAGAAAAACGCAATAGGGAAGTGGAACTCACTGCATAGCGTAAACCTGAGTTTTCTCCCAAAACCTGCCGCAAGGTACTTGCCAAAATCTCTCCTGAGGCCTTTCTGAATTAACAGCCCGTGATGGAAAGGAAGTCTAGGTTAAATACCATAGAAATAAAGCGGGGTGGGAGGGGGATAGGGTGGCTGGGTTATGGAAAAAATTAAAAAATTAAAATTAAATTTTTTAAAGATTTTATTTATTTGACAGAGATCACAAGTAGGCAGAGAGGCAGGCAGAGAGAGGGGAGGAAGCAGGCTCCCCGCTGAGCAGAGAACCTGATGTGGGCCTCAATCCCAGGACCCTGAGATCATGACCTGAGCCGAAGGCAGAGGCTTTAACCCACTGAGCCACCCAGGCGCCCTAAATAAAAATTTTTTAGAAGTGAGAAGAATGAAGATGTTTGAAAGGCTTGTAGGGTATAAAATACAATACTTCCCAGAATGTATATAGTTCAATAATAAAGAAGCTTACTATCCAAAATTATGTTTAATACCCATTGTGGAGTGAAGAATTAACATCTTTCTTTGAACTCTACATGTTCATAGTTCACATTTACTTTTGGTGGGTTCTACCTCCTCCTCCAGTTTCTCCTCCTCTTTCCTTCCATCATTCCTCATTCCTGCTCTTCTGCTATATTTTCCTGTGTAGTTGTTCTACATTAAGTTGAATCATATGAAATTGTCCCTCATGTAGATCAAAACTAGGTAAATACTGACAATTTTACATGTCCAACCTAATACATTTTGGAAAGTTCTATTTTACAATATGCAGGGGAATTGTTTACGTTTGATTAGAGTTGCAGAAATCCTGAGATTTTCACAGATTAGAGCTGCTTGAATTTATTAATTAGGGCTAGAGGGGTGGCTTGTGATGGACTGGGGCCAACTAGTACTGGCTCCCAAGGTGATTGTTAAATATTCTAGAATTTTGCCACCAATTGTTAAACTGTTGGTAGCTTGAAATTGACTATGTAGTGGTTATTTATACTGTAGAAATTGCCTTCCCTCCCCACATTTCTGGGATTCCAGTTTTCCAACACACTACTGGCTGTGTGGCTCATCTTGGGCCAAGTGAAGTCACAGTGAAATCAGCTTTTCCAGGACCCGATAGATCCTCAAAGAGAAATCAGGACTGGGAAGAGTGGAATGAATGCTGGGGAGGTAACCAACAAGCTCAGTGATTGTGGGAGAAAACCTTGAAAACTTGGGAATGAGCTCTCCACAGTTCATAATTATAGTTCACTTTAGTTAACATTTACCAAGCATTTACCATGTGCCAAGCACTGTTTGAAGCACTTTTCATTTTATCCTCACAGTGACTTTATGAAGTGGATATCATTAATATCCCTATTTTACAAATGGAGAAGCTGAGGCTCAGAGAGGCTAAGCAATTTGCCCAAGGTTATGCAGATCACAGTAGAGTTTGGCTTTGACCCTAGGCTGTTTAACTCTGGGACATATGCTCTTAACTACTAAGTTGCACTGCCTGTATTTTTTTTAAGATTTTATTTTATTTATTTGACAGAAACACAGCCAGAGAGGGAACACAAGCAGGGGGAGTGAGAGAGGGAGAAGCAAGCCTCCCACCAAGCAGGGAGCCTGATGCGGGGCTCAATCCTGGGACTCCTGGATCATGACCTAAGCTGAAGGCAGACACTCAACGACTGAACCACCCAGGCACCCCACACTGCCTGTATTATATCTGTTAAGTTGTGCTCCAGATCTCACTACCTCCCAATAATAAAGGTTTATTCTTGCTTGCATTACATGTTGGCTGTGTGTCAGCTCTGGTTCTTCACATGTCTTGTTCTGGGACCCAGACTGAAGGAGGAACCGCTATCTTGGCCTTTCCCCAGAGAAAAGAGCAATTCTATTCTAGTAACGTGATACTTCTTGAGATTCAAGTAACATGTAGCATACATACTTCTCATCACATTCCATTGGCCAGAGCGCATCATATGGCCAAGCCTACCTCAATGAGGACTGAAAAATAGATGCCCCTTCCCCCAGCCATTGCAAGTCACATGGCAGCATTCTTGGCAGTGAATAATTGGGAGATATTTTAGGTTAGGTTCCGCAGAAGTAGACTCTGAGTCAAGGATTTGTGGGTAAGTGATTTACTGTGTGTTCCTAGTAGGAGAATCCAGAAAAGGGGTAGGTGAAGAGAACAGGGAATGAGACAAAGCTAAGTAAGGGTATAATATCAGGCAAAGTCCTGGGCTGAGCCTCGCCCCATGGGGGATTCTGAAATATAAATTATACCTCAGAGTCTATCCCAACTCAAGGCAGGGGAGCGAGGCTTTCCTATTTCCACAGTAGTCAGTCATTGGCTAAGGACTGGTCCCAGGGGACATAAGCAATGGACCAGTTTTGGCTTTCCAAACGGGTGAAGCCACTGAGGAGCAGTCCCTTAAAAAGAGTCACAGGTGTGTGGCTCTTAGAAACAAGGTCACAAAGAAATTGGGAGAAGGACCAGAATCTGAAAAGAGATCTGAGCACCAGTAGGGTCCACTAAAGAGACATTAATGCCATCGGCCACACTGCCTCCACCTTACACCGTCTTATTTCTACATCAGAGGCATGATATTGTTTCTCCTGTGGTGAATGGCATGCCTATGATGCCATGCAGAAAGAGGGTTCACCGTTTGCTCCTGAAACAACAGGTTTTGGGTAGTCATTCCTACTCTTTCATAAGTCAGTGTAGTATTTAATGACCACAGGTGTCCAACACTGAAATATTTCCAGAGTGAAGAAAGATGTGTGTAAGGCTGCAAAGCTATTCTGGCAGTAATCACTCAGGGTTAGCACAGCCTCCGTAAGTTAAGAGCACAGGTCCAAATAATATTGCCCTACTCAGACCCCAGCTGCCAGTCCAAGGGATCCCCAGACCATCTTCACTTCTGACCAATTGGCTACAAATACAGAAGTTCCCATGAACCCTTCAGGATCCATAATTTGCTGCGATGAATTATAGAACTCAGGACAGGGCTATACTAAATCACAGTTTTATTATAAAGGATGCAAATCAGAACCAGCCAAATGGAAAGAGACTTGGGTGAGGTCTGCAAGGGTCTGGAACAGAGACTGTTCATGCCCCCTTCCCTGTGGAATCAGCACATGCTACTTTACCAGTACAGTGATGTATTTACCAGCTAGGAGGCTCACTCAAGCTTTGGGTATCCACAGTTTTTGTTGAAGTTTCATTATATACACGGGACTGACAACTGACTCTCCAGCCCCCTCCCCTCCCAAGAGGAAGTTGGGCTAATATCATGCTGCTCAGGGGCACCTGGGTGGCTCACTGGGTTAAAGCCTCTGCCTTTGGCTCAGGTCATGATCTCAGAGTCCTGGAATTGAGCCCCACATCGGGCTCTCTGCTCAGCAGGGAGCCTGCTTCCCCCCCCCCCCCGCCACCTGCCTCTCTGCCTACCTGATCTCTCTGTCAAATAAATAAATAAAATTTAAAAATATATATCATGCCGCTCAAATATCCAACCTCTGATCACATGGTCAGTCTTTCTGGTGTGATCAGCCCCCATTCTGAGTCACTCATTAACATAAACTCAGATGTGGTCTAAGGGCTCCACCATGATTAACAAAGATACTCTACTGGGAAAACTGGGAAGTGTTTAGAAGCTCCTTTCCAGGAACCCAGGACAAAGACCAAATTTTGTATTATATAACGTGTCATCAGATTAAAGAATCCTATTAAACCCTGAGCAGGTTTTGTTTGTTTGTTTGTTTGTTTGTTTTTTCAGAATTTCCCGATATTTTTTTGTAGAGGTTATCTAATAGTTTCTTTAATTACATTGCATACTTCTGAGTCCATTCCCAAACTATTCTTTTTATTTTTAAGATTTTTTTTATAGAGAAGTTTTGGGGTTTTTTTAAGATTTTATTTATTTATTTGACAGAGAGAGATCACAAGTAGGCAGAGAGGCAGGCAGAGAGAGGAGGAAGCAGGCTCCCTGCTGAGCAGAGAGCCCAACGTGGGCCTCCATCCCAGGACCCTGAGATCATGACCTGAGCTGAAAGCAGAGGCTTTAACCCACTGAGCCACCCAGGCGCCTATTCCCGAACTATTCTGTTGTACTTTTCATCAGTTTTGTAGAACCAAGCAATCTCAGGCACTAAAGGATCATCTGGATTGGGATCACATAACAGAGAACAGATGGACAAGAGTATTTTTGAAATAGTGCTGGAGACGAGAATATCAAGACAAATGCTGCCATTACTGTTAATATTTGGATGATAAATTCTTGTTGTAAATGCAACCGTAGGTGGCTTGAAGAGGTAATCTGTTGGGAAATGAATTGTCAAGAAAAATACTCCACCCTGATAGGGACTGTCATTTGGCCCCATTATTGTAGCTTGCCAGTGGAACATACCATCTCCAATAGGACCTGCTGAACACTGTGCGGGGGGCAGGGCAGGGGTGTCCCTGTGCCAGATCATTCAATTCCTTGTGGATTCTCTTCAGAGCAATGTGGAAGGCCAGTGGCGGTGGCCCCAGGGCAGGGATGGGGACAGGCGAAGGACAGGGAAGAGGCAAGGGGGCACAAGGTCGCGGCAGTGATCAGCAGGAGAAGATGGGGAGTTTGGAAGTGCGGGTCCGGGAGGACAGCCAGAGGGCCCGGCCCACTTGGCACCTGAGCCTGCCAGAGCAGTCACCGCCTCACCTGGCAGTGGCCCCTTTATGTGCTGCCCTCTGAGCCACCGCTGCCACTATAGCTCTATTTTTCTTAGTAATCTCTACATACAACGTGGAGCTTGAACTCATGACTCTGAGATCAAGAGTTGCATGCTCTGGGGCGCCTGGGTGGCTCAGTAGTTAAGCGACTGCCTTCGGCTCAGGTCATGATTCCAGAGTCCCAGGTTAGAGCTCTGCATTGGGCTCCCTGCTCGGTGGGAGGCCTGCTTCTCCCTCTCTCTACCCCCCCTGCTTGTGTTCCCTCTCTTGCTATGTTTCTCTCCGTCAAATAAATAAATAAAATCTTAAAAAAAAAAAAAAAAAAAAAAAAGGAGTTGCATGCTCTTCCAATTGAGTCAGCCAGGTGCCCCAAGAACTTTTTTTTTTTTAATTTCACAAGTAGACATATATGTAAGAGCAAATTCAGTACATCAAAGACAAAAAAAAAAAAGATCTTAAATGCAGCCAGGGAAACAAGACAGTTAACTTACAAAGGAACCAAAATAGATTTTCAGCAGACTTATCTTCAACAGCAATGGAGACTGGAAAATAATGAAATGATACCTCCAAGGAATTTTAATGCTCTTACTGAAAGGTAGAACATAAAATAATTGTAGGATATGGTAGTAATATTTATATATCATCATGAGGGAAAGTTAATGTGTTATTGAAGTTATCATCCATTCAAAAACCAAATGAGGCCCCTGGGTGGTTCATTCAGTAGAGCATCTGACTCTTGATTTCAGCTCAGGTCATGATACCATGGGTTGTGAGATCAAGCCCCATCAGGCTTCAGGCCCAGTGGGGAGTCTGCTTTAAGATTTTCTCCCTCTGCCCCTTCCCCCACTCACACATGTGCCTGGGTGGCTCAGTCGATTAAGCATCTGCCTTCGGCTCAGGTCACAATCCAGGGGTCTTGGGATCGAATCCCACAGCTGGCTCCCTGCTCAGTGGGGGGTCTGCTTCTCCTTCTCCTGTTCTGTCTGTCAAATAAATAAATAAAATCTTTAATTTAAAAAAATGGATGTCAACATTACACTTTATATCTTTAAAAATTAAAACCGGGGCGCCTGGGTGGCTCATTGGGTTAAAGCCTCTGCCTTCAGCTCAGGTCATGATCTCAGGGTCCTAGGATTGAGGCCCACATGGGGCTCTCTGCTCCTCAGGGAGCCTGCTTCCTCCCCTCTCTCTGCCTGCCTCTCTGCCTACTTGTGATCTCTCTGTCAAATAAATAAATAAATAAATAATCTTTAAAAAAGTAAATCTTAAAATAAATAAATAAATAAATAAATAAAAATTAAAAAATTAAAAATTAAAAATTAAAATTAAAACCAAAGCAGTGGTGTCTGGATGGCTCAGTTGGTGGGGCATGTGACTCTTGATCTTGGGGTCATGAGTTCAAGCCCCATGTTGGGTATAGAGATTACTTAAAAATAATATCTTTAAAAAATTTTGAAAATGAAAATAAAAATAAAACCCAAAACATTATTTTAAACATTTTTTTAAGTTTTTTATTTATTTGACAGAGAGAAACAAGCCAGAGAGGGAACACAAGCAGGGGGAGTGAGAGAGGGAGAAGCAGGCTTCTTGCCGAGCAGGGAGCCCGATGTGGGGCTCGATTCCGGGTCTCCAGGATCATTACCTGAGCCGAAGGCAGTCGCTTAACCAACTGAGCCACCCAGGCACCCCCCAAAACATTATTTTAATGATTTCTGATGGAATGCATTCCAAAGAAGCCATCCTTCACTTTTTTTTTAAGATTATTTTTTAAGATTTTACTTATTTATTTAACAGAGAGATAGAGAGAGAGAGCGAGCACATGGAAACAGGGGGAGCTGCAGAGGGAGAAGAAGGCTCTCTGCTGAGCAATGAGCTGGATCATGACCTGAACTGAAAGCAGATGCTCAACCAGCTGAGCCACCCAGGCGTCCCACCATCTTTCACTTCTTAACAGAAGGTTCAGACTCAACATTGGTGTGCTCTTTGACTCCTAGGAGTTACTGACGTCTGCTAGGCTGTTTGCATCGGCATTAAATGGTCCCACACTGGGACACCTGGGTGGCTCAGGTCATCATCTCAGGGTCCTGGGATCAAGCCCTGAGTGGGGCTCCCTGCTGAGCAAGGAGTTTGCTTGTACCTCTTCTTCTGCCCCTTCCCTCACCCCCCCACACCCCTCCCATGCTATGCTCTCTCTCTCAAATAAATAAAACCTTTAAAAATAAATCATCCCACACTGTTGTGCTTTGTATTTCTGTTTTTAAATAGTTCTGTCTCACTGTAGCAGTTTCACTGAGGCTTTTAATCTGTTGCTACAGTTAATATGCATCTGTTCGAATATGGGTCGAGGGCTTTCTCTATCTTCCTAAGTCTAGAGCTCACTATATGTCACTGTGTAGCAGAGTATTCCAGAAGTGGACACTACAACATATCGCATCCAACGTGGTCTCCTTCCAGTATAATGTTGACATTCCTTTTTTTTAATTAAAGATTTTATTTATTTATTTATTTGACATAGAGACAGAACAGGAGGAGAAGCAGACCCCCTGCTGAGCAGGGAGCCAGATGTGGAACTCGATCCCAAGACCCCTGGATCGTGACCTGAGCTGAAGGCAGACGCTTAACCGATTGAGCCACCCGGACAGTGCTACTGTTAACATTCCACCCATCGTGTATGCTCTCTCCCCTTAAATCTGAGTGGGTCCACAATGCTATGTGACTTAAAAGGTCATGAAAGATGACACAACTTGCACTCAGCCCTCTAGGAATGCTTATTCTTGGAACCTAATCACTGTGCCGCAAGGAAGGGGCAAAGCCGCTTGGAGAGGCCCCATGTGGGAGTGTGGCAGACAGCTGAGGCCCCATTCATCAGCAGCACCAATCTTCCACCATCTGAGCGAGTGGCGAGTGAGTTTCCAGGTGATTCCGGCCCCAGCCCGTCAGCCACCTCAGTTGATGCCAGGTGGAGCAGAAGCAAGTTGTTCTTGTTTATGGACGTAGGAGCCAAATAAATAATTGGTTTAAGCGTCTCCGATTTGGGGTGGTATTCACAGCAACGGATAACAGGAAAACCGAGTCACTACTTTTTAGGCCCTACTTAAAAACTGTTCCAGGTGTTGGCGGGAGCAATCTTTGGGAACCTTAACCCAAAGATGTCCTTTACCAATCGTTAGGAAGTTCGGACGTTATAAGTTACTTCCTCCTGCTCCAGACAAAGCTTTTTGGTTTCAAGAAAGAAGAAACACACTCAGTCTGTCTCCGGAAGAAGGGGTTTTAATAAAAGGATACAGCAGGCTCAGGGGAATCCAAGAACAGGAAGTGCCGCCTAGCATGGCCTCATGGAAACAGCAGCTCCCATATATAGGTATTTGTGGTTTTTCTTTCTTTTTTAAAAAAAAGATTTTATTTATTTATTTGACAGAGAGAGATCACAAGTAGGCAGAGAGGAGGAAGCAGGCTCCCTGCTGAGCAGAGAGCCCAATGCGGGCCTCGATCCCAGGACCCTGAGATCATGACCTGAGCCGAAGGCAGAAGCTTTAACCCACTGAGTCACCCAGGCACCCTATTTGTGGTTTTTCAACCACTCTGCACACATACTCTATTCTTTCTCATGCCGTAGGCTTGGTTTCCTTACTCATCAATGCCGAAGCGGCTCCTCACCTTTTCCCACTTCCTAGGCTACATCATCACCAACTTCCTAATTCAAGTGCTGTTGGTGTTCAGTGGCCCTTCTTGGAATTCCCGGTTCCCAATTCTCCAAAAGGCATGACATTGGAACAGTTCCTCTTCACTAAGCAAGGTCCCACAAAGCACAAGCTAATGATGTTGGTCGTGTGTGTGCCTTGGGGCCATCAGCTGGGACCCTGGGGATGGGTTTTCAGGGAAGAAGTCCCCCAGAAGGAGTGTGGGTGGGGCATGCAGGGAAGGATGTCTCTAGAACACCCCGTCATCAAGGCTGTTAACTTCTCCTAGCCAGAAAACGAAGGCTGACGCTGGACACAAGCAAGAGCTCCAGGTGAGAGCGGCACGAATCAGAAAGTGCCAGTCCAGACGTGCCCTGGTTGCTGAAGCTCTCCTGCTCCCGTGATGACTTCGGAGTGATGGGGTCGCAGATGGCACCCACCTGCTTCCTTTCCGCCTGCCTCTCCAAGGCCTGCCCTGCCTCTCTGGGTGTGTCATTTGTTCTCGACATAGGCAGTTTGGGGTTTCTTTCTTTCTTTTTTTTTTTTTTTTAAGATTTTATTTATTTGACAGAGAGAAACAAGCCAGAGAGGGAACACAAGACGGGGGGGTGAGAGAGGGAGAAGCAGGCTTCCCATGGAGCAGGGAGCCCAAAGTGGCACTTGATCCCAGGTCTCCGGGATCATGACCTGAGCCGAAGGTAGTCGCTTAACCAACTGAGCCACCCAGGCGCCCCAAGCAAACCTGACAGCCGCAGTTTCAGGTTTCTAAAACCAACTTTGAATTGTCCCCTGTGTTTGCCCTTGTGACATGGGTCTTTTACACGGCAATGCCCCCCCACCCCAGGCTCTAGCCTGCTCTCTGCAGCCCGCAGAATGAGGCCACGAGGGGAATTTTGGGAAGTTATCATTGGGTGGGGGGAAACCCCCAAAACAACATTTTGTCCTGTTGTTGAGGGCCGCCCAGCATTACACACAGGAGCTTTAGTGATGGGAATTTCTTCAGTATATCATACTGAGGAAAAGCAATTAACAGTTTTTTTTCCCTGTAGACAAACCATGTTTGTTGGCATATGGAAACCTGTTCTTGATTTCATCTATTTTTTTTATTTTTATTTTTTTATTTCACCTATTTTGTCATTGAAACAATTTTTTCTGTTTTTGCATTAAGAAAAATAAACAGGGACACCTGAGTGACTCAGTTAAGCTTCAGGGTCCTGAGATTGAGCCCACATCAAACTCTCTGCTTTGTGGGGAGTCTGCTGGTCCCTTTCCCTCTGCCCTTCCCCGTGCTTGTGCTCTGTCTCACTCCCTCACTCTCCCTCAAATAAATAAAATCCTTAAAAAGAAAAAAAAAAGAAAGAAAGAAAGAAAGAAAGAAGAGGAAAGGAAAGAAATACAATTATAACTGTTTTAAAAAAAAAGAAAGAAAAAAAAGGAACTTCCCCCCGGGGGAGGATCAGGAACGGAGGAGGGGGAGGAGGAACCGTGTCTAGGAGCAGACAATGGGACCTGCCAGCTTCCGTAAAGCCTGCTGGTGGCATTTCCCCCTTGCAGGCTCTGTGGTCTCCTATATACAGAGTCTCTGGAGTCCAGCACATTTCGCTCAAATTCCAGGTCAGCTCATTTGAAACCTGTGAGACTTCAGGCAAATTACCCTCCTCTGTTGCATGCCTTGATTTCTTCATCTGTAAAATGGGGATAATAGTACCAGCCTTGCAGGGCGAGGGTGGGAATTAAATTAAAGAACTCTGTTCGGTATTTAACACCGGGTCTGGCTCATTACAGTTGTTCACTAAACACGTTCTTCCTTTCCTCCTCCGCCTTGGAGCTGGAGTTCCCCCCTTGCAGGTTGTGAAATGGGTATGAAATGGGCTGGGACAAAGATCCTGTGACTGGAGGTCAAAAGGCTCCTCACTCCATTACTCACCCTGTCAAAGGAGTTCCCTGCCTCAGGGCTTTGCACCTTGCAAAGGTGAAACCAGCCCTCGTGGGTCCCGAGATGCCCCCACCACTCCATGGGGCTACCAGCCTCACTCTTTTTCCGGACTCCTAAAAATCTGCAAAACAATGAGACTGCAAATGGTTTGGAGTCCTAACCAAAACACACGCACAGTTGAAATCAGTGAGTAGAAATTTATGGTGCCACAACATTGACGCAGGGCTTTGGGGGGGCCCCCTCTCAGTTTAAGAACTCAGTGACATTACGCAACCACGGGGAAGAACTCAGATCCCTGAAGACTCGCTGTCCTTGGACAGTCTGGCCACAGCTCTGGTCAGCAGCAGTTACAGAATGTCCAGCTTCACACATCAGATGCCAGCACTGAGCTGCGGAGAGGCGCCCTGGATCAGGAGTCCTGGGGTCCATTCCCTGTCCTGCCACTGACCAGCTGTGTGTCCTCACTCTCCAAGCCCGGGTCTCCACGCCTATGAAATACAAAGGTTGGACAAGGTGATTTCCAAGAGGCCTCAAACTCAAGTAGGGGAGGGTTATCTTAGCTCTTAAAAGAACCTTTACAATTACCCAGACATCAGTTCAAATCCTGTTGCTTCCACTGTGTGACCCCTGGCCAAGCTGTTTAACCTCTATGCCTCAGTTTCCTGATCTGTAAACTGAGGAGAATCCTAGTGTCAGGATGCTGTGAAGATAAAAAAGATAATCCACAAGTTTGTGTAACACAATACTTTGCCCATAGTAAGTTCTCCATAAATGTTCGGTATTGCTATGGTTCGTGAATGAGGATTTAAAAAAAAATAGTTTTGAAAGCACAACTGCATTAATCATGTTGACCTCTGGGACCCTCGGGTCAGAATCCGTGGGTTTCCCTCTTTCAGTGGGGGTATGGGTGGGGGCTCTTTACAAAACAATAACCTTGAAAGCCAGGCTTGGGAGAAGAAAATGATTTTGTAAATGTGTTCAGCCTGGAGGACTTGATCATTAAGCTTACTGTAAGCCAGGCTAGAGAGAATTCAATGTAAGGCACAGAGCAGTTCTCTAACTTCGGGAGAGAAGGAAACACACATTCCTGGGGGCCTCCCCCAATGCCAGTTGACTTGATCAGACACTTCCAGGGTAGGAGCCTCAGGATGGGCATTTTATTTTATTTTAAATGCAATTCATTCATTCATTCATTCATTCATTCATTCATTCATTTTTGAAAGAGAGAGCGCAAGCAGGAAAAGAGGGGGAGGGAAAAGCAGACTCCCTGCTAAGCAGGGAGCCCGATGGGGCGGAGGGGGGGGCTTGATCCCAGGACCCGGAGATCCTGACCTGAGCCCAAGGCAGACTCTTAACCAATTGAGCCAACGAGGGGCCCAGAATGGGCATTTTAAACCAGTGCCGAAGTAACTGCTTCTTGTCTGGGAAGTTTAGAAACCCCTGGCAGAGAAGGTGTATCTGCCCCTTGTGCCCGGGTGCATTGTGGGGAGAAGGAAAGGGGCAGGGGAAGCAGTAGGTTTCCTGTGTACAGACTGACACTTTCCCCAGGTGGCACAGGGGTGGGCAGGAGGGCCGCTGTTAATGAGGTGACTGAATAGTGACCTGTTGGGTGCAGGTTAAATGGGAACAGACCAAGATGCGTAGGGGCAGGCTGTCCCCTCCCTGCTGACTGCCACTCCCTGAGGCGGGGCTCTTGCAGCAGATTAAACGGCTAGCAGGAAAAAAAAAAGAAACACACCTGAGTGCCTGCACATCTTCTTTCCACTCCTGAGTGTCCTGCCAGGGAATTACTGCTCTTGTACTTTTTTTTAAGATTTTATTTATTTATTTGACAGAGAGAAACACAGCTAGAGAGGGAACACAAGCAGGGGGAGTGAGAGAGGGAGAAGCAGGCTTCCGGCAGAGCAGGAAGCCCGATGTGGGCTCGATCCCAGGATTCTGGGATCATGACCTGAGCCAAAAGCAGATGCTTAATGACTGAGCCACCCAAGCGCCCTGTAATTGCTCTCGTTACAACTCACTGACATTATGATATTGTCATCAAGAAGTCCTCATCAGCCAGCCTCTCAGGCTTTAAAGCCTACAGGTCTGGGGTCACTCGGGAACCAAGTCAGGTTTGGGCCCCTTTATGTCCCAAGGCTGCCCTTGGCCCTCAGGGCAGGAACCAGATTGCACTCTTCCAGTTGGGCTGAGAAACAGTGTGGGGTGCAGGAGGCTGGCGATGAAATCTTCCCCAAGGGATGGCACAGCCACCAAATGAAGGGCTGAGTCATACTGAGCCAGGACTGAAAGGGGTGTGTCCATGGGGCTCCGCAGGACCTGAGGGGGATTTCCTTTGTTTCTTTTTGCTTTTCCAGTCATTTCTCACTCTGTCCTGGTTCACACGCAGAACTCTGAAATTCTGGACATCAAATCTGTTTGTTTATTTCTGTAATAATAACTATAATAAATTCAGATTTGAACCATCACTGATAATGTTTGTAAGTGTTAAGAAATTGTGGCAAAGGGCTCCTGGGTGGCTCAGTGGGTTAAAGCCTCTGCCTTCGGCTCAGGTCCTGATCTCAGGGTCCTGGGATCGAGGCCCATGTCGGGCTCTCTGCTCTGTGGGGAGCCTACTTCTTGCCTCTCTGCCTACTTGTGATCTCTCTCTCTCTCTGTGTCAAATAAATAAATAAAATATTTTTTTTAAAAAAGAAAAGAAACTGTGGTAAAATAAATGCAACAAAAAATTTACCATCTGATGAAGCAATCCACCAGTATTTAGTACATTCACGGTGGTATGTGGCATAACACCTCTGCCTAGTTCCAGAACATTTTTGTCAGCTCAGAAGAAAACCCCATCCCCATCAAGTAGGTACTTTCTACTTTGCCCTCCCCCAGCCACTGGCGACCACTGATCCTTCTTTCTCCGTATATTTGCCTATTGTGGGTACTTCACATAAATGGGATTCTATAACATGTGACCTTTAGCATCTGGCTTCTTTCCCTGAGCATGATGTGTGTTGGGTTTTTTTGAAGATTTATTTAAGAGAAGGGAAGGGAGCACACATATTCCAATGGCACAAGTTGGGGAGGGCCGGAAGAGACTCCTCAAGCAGACTCCCTGCTGATCACAGACCCTGAGATCATGACCTGAGCAGAAATCAAGATTCAGATACTCTACTAAGCCACCCAGGAACCTGGGGCATAACATTTTTGAAGTTCCTCTGTGTGGTCATGTATTAGTACTGTGTTCCTTTCTAAGACTGAATAGGAGTCCATTGTACTGATAAGCCCCATTCTGGGTATCCTTTCATGGGCGGACAGCTTTTAAAAAAAGGTACTTTTGGGACACCTGGGTGGCTCAGTTGGTTGAGCGACTGCCTTCGGCTCAGGTCATGATCCTGGAGACCCAGGATCGAGTCCTACATCGGGCTCCCTGCTTGGCAAGAAGCCTGCTTCTCCCTCTCTCACTCCCCCTGCTTGTGTTCCCTCTCTGGCTGTTTCTCTCTGTCAAATAAATAAAATCTTAAAAAAAAAAAAAGGTACTTTTATGTACATCACCTGATCCTCACAAGAACTCTGGGAGGTGGTCAGGGATGGCACTATTCATTATTATGATGCTCCCCATTTTGCAGATAAGGAGACTGAGGCTCATAAAGGCATAATTACTTGCCCAAGATCCCATAGCTGGTTAATGGCAGACCCAGAATCAGAACTCAGCTCTCTCAGGTTTGGAGGACCACAATCTTTGCTGGGCAGTTGGCTTTATAATCACTGGTAGTGTCCTTCTACCAAGAAGATTCTGGGGGGGGACAGGTGTTCACTATGGCAAGGCAGTTTAGGGCCAGTGAGGGTCCAACCCTTGGACAGACATAATTTTGTCCATTGTCAAAGTCCGTCACTGCCTGCAAGGCCTGCTCTTGCCAGGCCTCTGCTCAGAGGAGGTCCTTCTTTTTCTTTTGTTTTAAGATTGTATTTATTTATTTGACAGAGAGAGATCACAAGCAGGCAGAGAGGCAGGCAAGAGAGAGAGGAGGAAGCATGAGCAGAGGGCCTGATGCGGGCCTCAATCCCAGGACCCTGGGATCATGACCCAAGCCGAAAGCAGCGGCTTTAACCCACTGAGCCACCCAGGAGCCCAGAGGGGGTCCTTCTTAAGGACTCCTGTTCTATCTCTGCCTGAAACATCCTGGATGCCACTGGAGCCTAGAGCCCAAGAAGGGCAGGGACTGGGTCTTGGTATCCTACACCCACAGCACCAAGTCTGGCAGTGAGGGTTCCCTAAATGGTTGCCAACTAAGATGTGTCAAGGGCCCAGATGCTCTGATTTTTGCTTTCTCTCTCCCCAGCAACATGACATTCGGAGCAATCTCCCACCATCCAGAGCAACCCCTTGGAATGAATAACAAGCAATTAGGGAGCTCAACACAAATCAGCAGGACTTTGGGGAGTGGAATCCCACTCCATAGCACTGAGGGCTCCATTCCTGCTAAAATAACAACAAAACCGCATAATGAAAAGTTTGGAAAACTGAACAAAACAACAAAAATGACTCATGATCTTACTACCCTAACACAACTGTTATTTTGAAGAACTCCCTTCCACTAGATCCCTCCTCCCTCCCACCTTCATTCTTTCTGTCATGAAAATAACACAAATCATAATGTTTTTTAAAAAATTACCTAGTATATCATGACAACCACTGTGAACATTTTGCATATTTCCTTCCACTCTTTTTCAACCCTGTTTCCATAACTGAAATTATACAGAATATAAATTTCTCTTAGTATAAATAGATTTTCTGTTGTCACAGGGTTTTTTTCTAATAATAAAAAGCAATGTGTGTTTATTATAGAAATTTGTGGGGAAAATTACAAAAAGGGAAGGAAATAAAAATTACCCAGACTCTTCCTTCCACAGATAGAAATTTTAACATGTATTTCTTTTACACATTTATAATCTGACTGAATACAGGTTTTTTTGCTTTTTGTTTTTTTAGTTTTTTTCCCACCTCTGCTATATGTTGCCTCATAGTCTTTAAAATTAATTTGATCTTATTTTTTTTTAAGATTTTTATTTATTTGACAGAGAGAAACATAGCCAGAGAGGGAACACAAGTAAGGGGAGTGAGAGAGGGAGAAGCAGTCTTCCTGCCGAGCAGGGAGCCCGATGTGTGACTCGATCCCAGGTCTCCGGGATCATGACCTGAGCCGAAGGCAGTCGCCTAACCAACTGAGCCACCCAGGTGCCCCATAACTTGATTTTATTTTAATGTTTAGCGGGTCACATTATTATCTGGTATGATATTCAAAAGATTCAAAGTCAGAGGCACCTAGGTGGTTCAATCAGTTGATTGACTCCTGGTTTCATCTCAAGTCATGATACCAGGGTCATGAGATCGAGACCTCCATGGGGCCCTCAGCGTATGGTCTGCTTGAAATGCTCTCTCCCCTTTTTCCCCTCCTCTTCTGCCCCACCTTGTACTAGTGCGCTTGAGCACGCACATGTTTTCTCTCTCTTTCACTCGCTCTCTCTCTCTCTCTAAAATAAATAAAGGGGCGCCTGGGTGGCTCAATCAGTTAAGTATCTGCCTTCAGCTAGGTCATGATCCCAGAGTCCTGGCATCGAGCCCCCTGCTCAGCAGGGAATTTGCTTCTCCCTCCCCCTCTGCCCCTCCCCTATTCATGTGCATACACGTGCACTCTCTCAAATAAATAAAAATAGAATCTTAAAAAAAAAGATTCGAAGGCTAGTCAGTGGAAAGCTTTCTTCCCATCTTGTTCCCCACTTGCCCATTTTCCCTCCGATGGTGCTCACTGTCACGTTTCCTATGACTCCTCCCTGAGGGCCCTTCTCTGTATATCAAAACAAATATGTGTATATTTAAATGCATGCCTTCCCCATCACTCCAGCTTTCACACTAAATGAACTACTACACTCTTTCTCAACTTCTTTTTTAGTGCAACAGTGTGTCTTAGAGGTCTTCCTATTTATATCCAAAGAGAGTTTCTTCAGAGCGCCTGGCTGGCTCAGCCTGTAGAACTCGTGACTCTTGATCTCACAGCTGTGAGTTCCAGCCCCACATTGCGTGTGGAGCTTACTTAAAAATAAAACAGGAGGGCACCTGGGTGGCTCAGTTGGTTAGGCCACTGCCTTCAGCTCAGGTCATGATCCTGGAGTCCCAGGATCAAGTCCGGCATCAGGCTCCCAGCTCTGCGGGGAGTCTGCTTCTCCCTCTGCCTGCTGCTCCCCCTGCTTCTTGTGCTCTCTCTCTCGCTCTCTCTCTCTCAAATAAGTAAATAAGATATTTTTAAAAAATAAAAAATAAAAAAACAGGGACACCTGGGTGGCTCAGTTGGTTGGGTGACTGCTTTCAGCTCAGGTTGTGATGCTTCAGTCCTGGGATCAAGTCCCGCATCAGGCTCTCTGCTCAGCTGGGAGTCTGCTTCTCCCTCTGCCTGCTGCTCCCCCTGCTTCTTGTGCTCTCTCTCTCACTCTCTCTCTCATTCTCTCTCTCCAATAAATAAATAAAAGATCTCAAAAAAAAATAGAGCTTCTTGATTTCTTCCCCCCCACACACACTGCATAGGATTCTGCTCCATGCAGGCGTAGTACAGTGTATCCAAGCGGCCCCAGAGAGGAAGTTAAGTTGTTGCCAATCTATTGCAAACAATACTGCAATGACCCACATAGTACTTGGATCATTTCACATGTGTGAGCATCCATCTGTCCAAAAAACTCGGAGAGTAGAACTGCTGGGTCCAAAAGTGAATGCATTTATAATTTTGAGAGCTGTGGCTGAACTGTACCCCGCAGGCAGCAGCAACATATGATTTAATCCAGAGTCTAGCCTTAATTACTTTCCCTATCTTCTGTTATCCCTAAATAACAGAGTGAGGACCAACTTCAGGCAGAAACCAGTTTCCCTTCAGGGCACTCAAATGTAATCTGCAGTACACTGAGGGCTGCTGGATAGTGGGCACTTGATGGGTGCCGAGCTAGCAAGATGTGTGAGACAGGGTGCTGTCCTGGGAAGCTGGTCTGGGAGGGAATGGAGGCCTGGGGTGGGGATGGGGGAGGGGGGCAAGGAGGAAGGGATATGTAAGAAGAGCCCCTGGCCCTACCCACTGGACCCTGCATTCCCAGCGAGGCGGAGCTGGATCTGGTTTTGCTCTCCTTATCCCGGAGCTCCGCAGAGCGCGAGGTAGCTAGGCCATGCTCAATACACATTGAGTGGATAAGCGATTAAGTAACTGAATGTCTGGTGTGGAGGAAGTGGGGAGAGGCATGGGAACCAGGGGTAGTGGTCAGAGCAGGTTTCCCAGAGGAGGAAGAACATCTGAGGGCCCCGTTTTTGAGAATTAATTTCACCAAGTGAAAGTCCAAACCAGAGGGGCTAACAGCTGTTGGTCTCTTGACTCACAAAGGACAGCTGCACAGGTGGCGTGAGGACATGTGTCTGGAGGCGGGGAGTGGTGGGTGACAGCAGGGATCTGGGGGAAGATCTGAGTGGGAATGGTTTGGGGGTCCCTCTGATCAGCCCTGGGCAATGGACATCTTCAAATTAAGGCAGAGGGTCCTAGGACTGAGACAAAGGAGGAGAAGGGAGAACAGCTGGGGAGGACTGCAGGAGAGAAGTTCCCCATTTCCCCGACTCTGGTGTGGAACGCAGCCGTGTGGGGAATAACCAGCTCTGCAGCCCGCCCAGACTTGAGAATACCCTGTGCTGTCCAGGGCCCACACCCTGCTGCTGTGGGCTGCAGAAAAGATGCCTGCTCCGGGTCCCCCAAAAGATTCCAAACCCTGGATGCTGGTCTGACAGTTCAGAAGCCCCAGCTCTATCCCCAGGTACACAGGTGCCTATTTCTCTGTTCAGAAAGGAAAGCAGCCTGGTTTCACTTCCTCTAGTTCATTTCCTAAAATTTTAGGGAGACAGAACAGTTCAAGATCTGACTCTTACAGAAAATCAAGCAGTAACCCATCTCTGATTAGCCTGCCCATTTTACAGATGAGAAAACTGAGGTCTGCAGAGGCAAGGTGGACTGCCTCCCCCGCCACACCCCCCCCCCGGGTCATGCAGAAAGTTCGAGGCCGAGCTCTAGTGCTAGACACTGCACATCCAGTACGGCCTGCCCTGGACCCAGGGCTGCAAGCCAGGATGGTCACCTAGATGTGGCTCTGGGGCCAGATAAGGAAGACCAATGCCAGAGCTGCAGGCCAGGTCAGAGCTGGGGCAGGGTTGGTGTTAGCTACACACTCTTGTCCCAGCTACTGGGCTATAAATCCTCCAGGAATTCTAGATATTCCACTCATGTCAAGTCTTCTGCTTGGAAGCAGATTTGCCAACATGGGTTTTGGGAAGATGTTGGCCCAGAGGAGAGACGTGTGCTGTGGAGAGAAGTGGCCTGGATGAAGGAGGGGGTTGCCAGACCATTGGGTTCATGGGACCGCCCGGGAGTGGGGGGTGGGGTGGGTTCGGTCCAGCCCTGTACCCCGAGAGCCCAGGATGGCCTCTAGCAGTGACTCAGGACTTGTGGGCAATGCTCCTGGGAACGCAGCCAGATGGTGGGGGGTCAGACCTCTATGTTTCCTAAACATAGGATGGGAGGCTACTCCTCCCGGCCTTTAGGGACATTGACTCACCTTTGGAAACTGCTTTGAGAGTTTACCAAAATTTGGCTTTATCGGCATAAAATCCTTAAGAGAGTCTTCCCTGCGGATTTAGCCTCTGAAATAACTTTCTGGATAGCCCTGAGCCCCTCGCCTACTCCAGCCAGGGATTCCCAAGGCGTGGAGGGTATGTGCATTCTTTTCTCCTGAGATAGTACAGAAAGAAAGAGCGGACAGACAGACCTGAATAAAATGATAAATAACAAAATAATAAAATAACAAAACTGGCTCTAACCTCAATGGGTGTATACTTTCAAGTTCTTTGGTTCCTGGTAATCTTCATAGCACACCTGTGAGTAGGTTTTATAAGATTGGGAAACTGAGGCCCAGGGCAGTAATGTCCCTTGTTCCAGACACAGAAAGGAAAGAACCCAAGTGAGCCCAAGGCCAGGGTTCCATGGCTAGTGGCCTAGACTGAGTGACTCTGCCTACTGAGGCCCTCCCTGGAGCCCCCACCTCCACCCCACCTCAAGCCACCCCTGGACATTTGACTGGCTTTGCTTTTCTTTCTTTCTTTCTTTCTTTCTTTCTTTCTTTCTTTCTTTCTTTCTTTCTTTCTTTCTCTCTTTCTCTCTTTCTTTCTTAAGATTTTATTCATTTATTTGACAGAGACACAGCAAACGAGGGAATACAAGCAAGGGAAGCGGGAGAGGCAGAAGCAGGCTTTCTGCTGAGCAGGGAGCCTGATACAGGGCTCCATCCCAGAACCCTGAGATCATGACCTGAGCCAAAGGCAGACGCTTAATGACTGAGCCACCCAGGTGCCCCACTGACTGGCTTTTCAAACATCAACTTGCTCAGAGAAAAAACTGAAGAACACTGGTAGGTCAGGGTTTTTTCAGACTTTGTGGGTTGTAACTCACAGCAAGAAATGCATTTACCCCCACAATGGAACATCGAGGACACCAGGCACCCAAATGTAAATCGCAACACTTAGAATAATTTGTATTGGCTTTGTCTAATTACAAATATGTAAAACCAAATACAAGTTTCATGAAATAATGCTTTCCCTTACTACCTGAGCTGCACTCTGGCAATCTCTCTTCTGTGCTCTCCAGCACCATTATTTCTGAAAAGTGCTCAAGGGATTCACTGCACTGATTCTCATACTTGAAGTCTGAATAGCGTCTTGGTGGTTTCCCACCCTTGCCTGCAGGTGCACAAGGTGGGCAGCGGGGACAGAGGTCCAAGTATGCATGCTCCGCACTTAGCATTGAACTGTGCCCTCTGAAGACCTGGGGAAGACACACTCCCCTGGATGACACCTCCATCTGTTTATAAGCACAGGAACAAGACTTCCCACACAGAAAACGTGGCTGCCACAAGTTAATGGCAGAAAGAATCAGTGCCTCTTAAAGACTATTCTTAGTCTTAAAGTATCCTACAGCTGCTGCAACAAAACACCAGACTATGGTTTAAACAAGTTTACTTTCGGGGCGCCTGGGTGGCGCAGTCAAGTGTAAGTACAAGTCTTGGTTCCGGCTCAGGTCCTAATCTCGGGCCGTGACATCGAGCCCCACATTGGACTATGTGCTCAGTGTACAGTTTGCTTAAGGCTCTCTCTCCTTTTGCCCCTGCCCCACCCTGTCTCCCTCTCGTGCAAATAAATAAATTTAAACAAACAAACAAACAAAACAAATAAGCAAGCTGACTTTCTCACAGTTCTGGATGCTGGAAGGCCCGAGATCAAGGTACCAGAAGGCTCGATTTCTCTGGAGACCTCTCCCTGGCTTGCGGACAGTGGCCCTCTGCTGCCTCTCTGCGCTGTGGAGCCTCTGCGCATTCATTCCTGCCCACCCCCCCCACCCCCATGTCTCTCTGTAGGTCCTAATCCCTCTGTCTTGAGCACACGGTTAGATTGGATTAGGGCCCACCCTAACAACCTCATTTTAACTTAATTACCTCTTTAAAAACCCTCTTCCCAAATATAGTCACATGCTAAGCTACTGGGGGTTAGGGCTTCAAACAAGGGTTCGGGGGATGGGGTGGGCAACTCGGGCCGTAACAAGGACCAGCTCTGTGTTCAGTACATTAGCTCATGTAATTTTGCCCCAGCCTGGGCACTGTGGGCCTCCTTCCTAGTTTAAAGATGGGGAGCTGGGGGTGCCTGCATGGCTCAGTCGGTTAGGTGTCTGCCTTCAGCTCAGGTCATGATCTCAAGGTCCTGGAACTGAGCCCCACATTGGGCTCCTTGCTCAGTGAGGAGCCTGCTTCTCTTCCCTCTGTCCCTTCCCCCTGCTTGTATGCTCTCTCTCTGTCCAATAAATAAATAAAATCGTAAATATATATATATTTGATTTATATATATTTAATTATATATGTAATTTATTTAATTGTAAGTTTGTATCCTGCGTTCTCAACAGGGGTGTCCCTTTGCTGGGGGACAAGAACATTCTTACTCTTCTTATGTATAAGGCACAGATACACATTCAACACATAAACAGATATACAGCGTGTCTGTGACATTAAATTTTTATGGGAGGTTGGTAGGAAATTGGAGGGGAATGTCTGAAAAGGCTCTTTGGGAGGCAATAATGAGCAAAAAGTTGAGAAACACAGGTTTACATAATTTAATGGTTAGTGCTGGCTGTTCTTAGCTCACAGAACTCCTGAATATTTAACAATGGACTCTCTTGCAAGACTGTGTGAGTCCGCTCCAGCACACTGGGCTTGGGGAGAGGCAGGTGGGAGAGAGAAAGAAGCCCCCTCTGCCACCCAAGCAATACAGCAGGCAGGGAGGAAAGATGGCGTTGGGTGTTCAGGGGGTAAAGAGAGTCTCTGGATTCCTACGAATCAATGGGGAGCTGCCCCTCTGTCAGGGACTGAGTCTCTGCCCAAACACCTGGGTCCTGGCCCCTGTCAGGCCATCCAGGTGGTTCCCTGTCCTCCAAGGCCCCGTGCCTAGTCTGGGTGGCGGATGGGAGGTGGCATCCTTCAGGACTCTCCAACCCAACAGGGCAGAAGAGGGATTTGTGCGCGTACTCTCACCCTTGCCCTGACGGGAGGTTCAGAGAACTCAGATTATCTATGTTCAGGGCCTCTGGTCGGGTGGTTCTGCTCAAAGCTCTACCTCAGGCAGGCAAGGGGAGTCAGGAAGGGACGGGCTTGCGTTCCCTTTGGGAACCAGAGGGACCCATTCAATGATGTGCCTTCTCACCAGATATTCCCAGCAATGAGGATGACGCAGCCTTCAATTAGTCTTGATGAGGCTGGACCAGTGGAAACTTGGA
This sequence comes from Spilogale gracilis, assembly GCA_004023965.1. NCBI lineage: Eukaryota > Metazoa > Chordata > Mammalia > Carnivora > Mephitidae > Spilogale > Spilogale gracilis. The sequence continues at coordinate 34,378 of PITA01013383.1, read as the reverse complement.
CGGCTTTGGGCAACTTTCATTGCTATCTGGGGTAGGGGAGGAAGGTTGTTGGGGCCCTAGGCTGGCCCCCCCGGTGGGAGGGGAGGAGGGACACTGACTGTGCTCTAATTGCTTCCAGGGAACCAGTCCAGAGTCAGCCAAAGGCACTTTATTTTCTGTAAACAGGGTAGAGATACGGTGCTGGGGACAGGAAGTGGTGGCTCCCTCTCCTCTGTCTCTCCGTCCCCCGTTTTTGGCCCTTGAAGAGGCTAAGATCTTGCCCACTCTTCCCTGGGCCTCTGGATCCCACATGAAAGCTTTTCATGGCTTCTCATAATCTCATTCTCCAAAGGTCTAGCTGCCTCCCAAAAGGGTCAGGCTGAGAAGGGGCCCCAAGCCCCAACTTTCCTCGCTAGCCTTGGCTTTCCCTTTCCCTGCCCTGTAAAATGGGCTTAATCATTGCCTCCCCACCCAGCCAAGGAGTAGGAGTTAATTGGTGTGAGCTGAGTGCTCCAAGACTCCCAGTGGAGGCCCTGGGGGCTGCGGCAGGGGGCCATCATGGCCCAGTGGCCCAGTGGCCTGGGGCTTCTTTTCACAAAGGTCATTTATATGGTGCCCCCATTCACTCACTCTTCAAAGACTCAGTGGATCCTTGCCACACTTCCTATCCAACAGGACTGTCCCTCTTGGTCCCTTGACCATCTTCCAGCTTCAGAGCTTTTCAGGCCTCCCTGCACAGGCCCTGAGGCCAGCGTGTCACTTGAAGCTCATATGCACACTCTTAGGTGATGTCTGGCCTCCAGCATGATCCAGGAAGGGTTGGCCACAGGGCTCCCAACTGGAGTGGTGGGGTTTCCAACAGGTGGGCTCCATGTCTGGGAGGGCTGGCCAAGTTCCGCTGGTCACAGGCAGGGCTCAGAGTCCTCATACTCATATGCCCCACCCCCAATCTCAAAACCTTTGCACATGCTGTTCCCTCTGCCTGGAATTCTCTTCTTTCTGTTCTTCATCTGATTAGCTCCCATTTGTTCTATCTGCCCCTGTCCAACGTCACGTTCTCCAAGGAAGCAGCCTTCTTTTTTTAAATTTTATTTATTTATTTGCCAGAGAAAGAGAGAGAGCACAAGCAGGGGAGAAGGAGAGGAGGAAGCAGACTCCCTGCTGAGCAGAGGGCCTAACGCAGGACTCGATCCCAGGACCCTGGGATCATGACCTGAGCTGAAGGCAGATGTATAACCCCAGAACTACGCAAGCACCCCAGGAAGGACCCTTCTCATTTCCACATTTATAACAAACCTCTGTGATTGCAGTTTTCATAGCAAAGAGAACTGTGTATTAGAATTAACTTTTTTGGGTGTGATAATAAGCTTAATATCTGTGTGTCCACTAGAAGCTTCCCAAGCAGGTAGAATGTCTGTTTTTGAAACATGAGAGACTTTGGACCCAGAAACAAACTGAGGGACTTGCAGGGAGGGGAGTGGGGGGATGGGAGAGCCTGGTGGTGGGTACTGAGGGCACGTATTGCATGGAGCACTGAGTGTGGGGCATAAGCAATGAATCTTGGAACACTGAAAAAATAAAATAAATTCAAAGTCAATAAATAAATAAACAAATAAATAAGTGGAAGTGAGCTAAAAAAAAGAATGTCTGTTTTTGCTCACCACTGCATCCCAGCCTAAAGATTCAGTTGACTGAATGGATGACTTGAGTTACCAGTTCTGGGAGGCCCGCCCCAGGTGGCCTTCTCTTCCTGTGCTGCGGTCGACTGTCCCCAAGTCTGACTCTCCAGGACTTAAGGCAATGAGATGACTTGCTGAAGAATGCGGGCAGTGGGGTCACACTGACTGGGTTCCTATTCGGGCTCTGCCGCTCACTAGCTCAATAGTCACCTTCTGTAAGTTACCAAATGTCTCTGCACCTCAGTGTCCGCATCTGTAAACCGAGATAAGAGAGCGAGCGCGTGGGAGATGCTTAGAGCCGGGTCAGACAGGGAAGCGCTCCAGTGAACATGGGCGCTATTATTGCGTTTCCATATCTCAGGCACCCAGCCCCCACAGCCGGGGCATACTAGGTGTTCAGTAAAGCTTCATTGATTGAACCAGCAACTTCGGGATTGGTTCTGGAAAGAAGTAAACTGAGAGACAAGAGTGAAGCTGAGGCGAGAAGGGAGGGTCACGAGGATAGAGAGAAATTAGGCAAACCAGAAACCCGACTGCACAACCTCCCTGGACCCGAGCAAGGTTTTTTCCAACTGATGGCAACGGTTCAGTCCAAGAGGAGCAATTAATTCCAGTTTTGCTTTTCCCCTCATACTTGTAGGACCAGCCACATGGTTTCCCCTCAGGGACACCAGCACCACCAGCTGGCATCCCCTCCCCAAACATCTGACTTCCAACTCCGCAAGCGGTCCTGAGAGCATCAAAGTTTGAAAAATTGCAAACTTGTGTTTGTTCCTCTGGCCCTAAGGAAACCCTGTTTACTGCTTCTTGTGCTTGAGACCCCGGGACCCTCCAGCATTCCCTCTTTGTCGTTTCAATCCTTCAGTACCTAATCAGCAATTTTTCGTATTGGATTCTCTCTGGGAGAATGACTGGTGTGTTCTCTGTCTCCTGGATGGACCCCGAGTGATCAACACATGCATCCTTGAACGTGCGGCTCAGAGTGAGACAGAAGCAGGAGACGACCCCCCACACCCCGCCTTGCACCTTGATTTGACTCTAAGGGGAAACAGCTGTCTTTGGGACTCCTGTGGACCTGAAAGGGATATCTAATCGGCCCTGGAAAAACTGGACCAACAGTTAAACCACAGAAACAAAAGAGCTGCAGCTCCACACAGAACCGCCTGCTTGGGCCAAAGCCAAGATAAACAGTCGTGGCCCCAGCAGGGCTGCAGGCTTCCCGGGCAGGCATGGAGTCATCTCAAGAAGGAGGGGCTGGGCCCCCAGAGTCTCTCCTTCCTGGACTCCTCCAAGTCTTCCCTCATGCCCTCCTGGATTTTCTGGAACAGGCTGCCCTCTCATTCTACTCTAGAACGTTCTGGTAAAAGGTGGAACCTTCTGGGGCCCTCCTTCCTGGTGTGGTGTGTGTCAAAGGCAGACAAATCCGCTTTTGGAGCTTCTAAGAATACTGATGCTGGAGGCCCCCTCCCAGATTCTGGTCCAGAGCAGCACTGGTATTTATTAAATCTCTCAACTGATTCACCTGTGCAGCCAGGATTACAGTGCACTGAGTTAAAAGATTACATTAGGGGGCGCCTGGGTGGCTCAGTTGGTTGGGAGACTGCCTTCAGCTCAGGTCATGATGCCAGAGACCCGGGATCGAGTCCCACATCGGGCTCCCTGCTCGATGGGAAGCCTGCTTCTCCCTCTCTCACCCTCCCTGCTTGTATTCCCTCTCTTGCTGTGTTTCTCTCTGTCAAATAAATAAATAAAATCTTAAAAAAAAAAAAAAAGATTACATTAGGACAACAGTTCTCAAATGTGAGAGTGCATCAGAATTACCTAGAGGGCTCATTAAACCAGAGGCCGCCCTCCCTCCTGCCCAGGGCTCAGTAGGTCAGAGTCAGGGCCTGAGAATGTGCATTTCTTATAAGATCCTGGTCTGGGGACCACACTCTGGGAAGCCCTGGTTCTGGGGTCTGACAGTTCAGGTTTCAAATCCCAGCTCTGCTGTTAACTATCCACCTGACATGGTTCAGTGAGGCCTGGAAGACCACTTTCATAAGACAAAGAGCCTCCTGCGGTACCTGCCTGAAAGAAAGTTGAATGGACATTGTCATCACTACAACAGCATGATGATTCGTCGACAAGGTTACAAGAAGTCTGGAGCGATAGCATGTTCCTTGGAACCATCATTTTAATCAGAGCCTCAACTTTCCCATCTGTAAAATGGGGATAATGATTCCTTAGCACAGCTCATTTTAAGGTACTGGAAGGATCAAAGGGGTTCCTGATGTGAATGTGTTTGGGTTACTATAAAGCCCAGTAGGAGAGTTTTACTACAAAGGGGGTCTGGCAGGCACAGCCCTCAATGAGGAGCTTAGCGAGGACATCTGAGCCCTGTTCACAGGCTGGGGAGGGTAGGATTCCTGTGCCTCCCTCCAGCTGCCTGCACCCCTGCCTGCCACCCTCAGGCGTTTGGCAGGCCTGGGTTGGGGAGTGGCTGGTTGGCTCTTCAGACATCTAAAAGGGAGAGATAGGTGGCTGGGGCACAGCCCTCCCCGCCCCCCAACTCACCAGTATTTCTGTTAAGAAATGGAATGTGCTAGAAGAGCTGTGCGATCAAAGATTCCCTCCCCAGGCTCTCACCACATGGTGGCCACCCAGATGCCCTTCCTCCTTGATCCTCCCCTCTCCTTCCTATCTGCCCACCCCCGCACCTCCGCCCGCAGGCTCCAGGGCGGAGAGATGGGCAAGAGCTGCCCTCCCAGGAAAGCTGAGGAGGAGGCAGGAAACAACTATTCTGCTGGGTCAGGAACTCATTGACTTGGCTTCATGTCTTTTCAATTCAACTCACGGATAGCTGCTGCATATGTTAGCGTAAGGCTGACTGGCTGGTTAATATTCATGCTTCCTAGGGGCTCCTGGGTGACTGAATCAATGAAGCGACCAGTTCTTGATTTCCCCTCAGATCATGATCGCTGGGTTGTGAGATTGAGCCCTACGTGGGGCTCCTCAATGTATGCAGAGCCTGCTTAAGATTTTCCCTCTCTCCCTCTGCCCCTTCCCTGGCCTCTCTTTCTCTCGCTCTCTCTCCCCCTTCTCTAAATAATAATAATAATAATAATAATAATAATCCTTTCTGAATTAAAAAAAAAAAAGAAAAGAAAAATTTGGGAGGAATGTCCTCACCAGGGCTGGGTTGGAAAGACCCAGGAACCCCTGCAGTGAGGACATGAGAACTGAGTGGTCCCCACCTGCTGGCTGGGAGAAGCACTCAGGTCTGACTTTACTCAGGCAATTTGGCAGAACAAGGTCAAAAGCCTGAAAATGGACACCCTCTAATCCCAAGGAAATGATCAGCCACAAAATGATCCACCTGATTTGAGTGTTGGTGCCAATGGTGAGTGACCCCTGGCAAGTTATGGCTTCATCCCTAAAATAGGACTTAATAATTGGATCCTAACACCCAGGGCTGAGGAAGAAATAAGACAATGCCTCGCACGCAGTAAGTGCTCAAAAATGTTAGTATCTTGGTTGGGGTCCCCACAGACGCAGACGCTGAAACAAGGATTTGGAAAGGGAGCCCAGGAGGCTTCTGGGGCCACGGGGACATGAGATGGGAAGGAAAGAAACCCACACGGGGTGCATTTATCAAGCTCTGTGCAGAAGGAGCTTCATGCTTAGGGGAAATGCCCAGACATAGAGTCAGGAAGATGAGGGGTACCTGGGTATCTCTTCCTTTAAGTCTGTTTTTAAAAATGCTCAGGACTGTCTGTTTCTACCATTTGTTTATAGGAGAGGAAAATAAAGCTTTCTCTGATTTAGGCCCTTATTTTTCTTCCTGTTACACGCAGCCGAGTTTCATCCTTATCTGAAGCCATTGCCAGAGGCTGTCCCATCAGAAACTTGTCCAGCGGCCCGTGGAGACCCAGTGGCTGCGAGCAGGTGCCGTAGGGCCAACGTCACACCAGGGAAATGATATCACCAAGGGACACTCTTCACACCCCCACCCTCTAGGAGCCTAATTATGCAGTGCAAAACAAAAAGTCCTCCTAGGTAGGGGTTCACCCCCCTTATCTGGCACTGCCCCAAGCATGTGCACCCCGCCCCAACCCTTCCTATGCTCTTTTTCACCGCTGATGTGTTCTGCGAGCCCCTCTCCTTCGCGTCTCCTCTGTTAGGCAGCAGCTAGGGCATCTGCCCAGGGATCGGTGTTACTGGGTTAACATGTCACCTTCCTGAGGAACACATGTGTGTTCTCCGTGGGGGCCAGAAGAAGCCGAGGCCCTGTGCCCAGAGCTGAATGACGCGAAAATCACCAGAAGACCCAGAGGCCACCCTGCTGCTAGTCTCACTTCCCCGTCTCCCTTCTGTTTCCTCCTTCGTCCCATCCCCTCCCTTGGCACAGCTGGCCCTGGCCTCAGCTCCTGCCTCAGCAAATGCCAGGTCCCCACCCTCTGCCACCATTTGGCCTGACCTGCCATACTGAAAGCGAAAGGAGGAGTTGGAACAGAAAGGAAAATAATAAAACCACTGAAAGAGCAGAAACAGCTGGCAGAATATTGGAAAAATTCCCGGGCGGGAATCCCCAGCCCTTAAGGGCCCTACCAGGCTGAGGACATTCTTCTTTTTTTTTTAAGATTTATTTATTTGACAGAGAGAGAGAGAGAACACACAAGCAGGGGGAATGAGAGAGGGAGAAGCAGGCCTCCTATTGAGCAGGGAGCCTAATGTGGGGCTTGATCCCGGGACTCTGGGATCATGAGCTGACAGATGCTTAATGACTGAGCCACCCGGGCGCCCCCAGGGTGAGGACATTCTTAAAGAGCAATCCTAAAATTCGTTCTTGACACTGTTGCCAGCGCAAGGGGGGGTCCTCAGCCCTGCTCCCCTCCCTCACCCCAGAGGGGTATGTGTGCGATGTCGGCCCTGTGTTTTGGGGGTCCAAGCAAAGTGCAGATGGGAGGGAGAAGGTAGGGGGAAGGGGGACACTGAGAGGGTGGGGACCCTGGTAGGAAGGTTGACCTGTGGGTCCAAGCCCTTCTGGGATTTCAGGGGACAGGCTCTTCCCTGGGGCAGAAGACAGCGAGGGGCCAAGAAGGCACCCTCGCAGATGTGAGGAGGGACACTGCCACGGCAGCAGCTGGGCTGCTCTGAACTGTGGGATCTTGTAGCCACTCAGGAAACGTGGACCAAAGCTAGAAGAGGCCGAAATAGGGAGTTGGCTTGTGCTTCTGGGAGTCGGAGTGAGAAGGGCAATGGTGGGCAGGCAGAGACAAGAGCAGGGGACCCAGTGTTCACAGGACCAGCAAGCTACTCACCTGTAAGGGGCTGAGGCTTGGACTTCTTTTTTTTTTTTTAAGATTTTTTTTTTTTAATTTGGGTGGAATCTTTTTTTTTTTTTTAATATTTTCTTTATTTATTTGACAGAGAGAAACACAGCTGGAGAGGGAACACAGCAGAGGGAGTGAGAGAGGGAGAAGCAGGCCTCCCGCCTAGCAGACAGCCCGATGCGGGGCTCGATCCCAGGTCTCCAGGATCATGACCTGAGCCGAAGGCAGTGGCTTAACCAACTGAGCCACCCAGGCGCCCCTGGGGTTCAGACTACTGATGAAGAACTGTGAGGGACCCCTGTCCTGCAGGGCAAGGCTGGGAGAGGGTCAGGGGTGGGGGAGTGGGAGGGGATCTGTGGCTCACCTGAAGGCGGAGCTTGGGGATTGGCCTGTGGAATTTGCAGAGAAGGAGGAGTCTGAACACTGCCAATCTTCCTGTCTTCTGGTGCAGCCTGGAGGCCCTTCCAGCTCCTTGTTGTGTGCTCAGGGCTCAGACCTACCTGAAAGGCCCTCTGACCTCTCATGAATTGCAATTGATACTAATAAAAATCATTGACGTCGTCATCAGTCCTCTGATGGGGAGGGATCTGCCAAGTTCATTAATTCCAGGCAAGGTAAGGTCTGAGGAATGTTCCAAGCCCGATCTACTGATTCCCCTTCACGCCTCTCCCTCTCTTTAGTGTGGCCATGGAGCTATGCTGTCCCCCTGACCCCCCAGTCCCTCCTTCCCTCCTGCCCCTCAGTTGACTCCACACATACCC
>PITA01013383.1:0-26544 GCA_004023965.1 Spilogale gracilis | reverse complement strand
AAACACTTAAAATAGTGTGGAGCATGTAGTGAGCTCTCAATAAATGCAAGCTGTCATTATATTGTTACTATTTATATTTATTATAATAAATAATATTATTATTTATATCTGTTATTAAACTAGAATTCCAAAGAGGAGGACTTTGTTTACCAACTTCATCCTGGTGATTTGAGCAGTGTTTAGCCCACAGAAGACACTCAATGGATGTGTGCTGGGCTTATTTCTTGCTGGAGCACCTGGATGGCTCAGTCGGTTAAGCGTCTGGCTCTCGGCTTTGGCTCAGGCCATGATCTCGGCGTCCTGGGAGGGAGCCCCCACCTCCACGCTCAGTGGGGAGCCTGCTCGAGGATTCTCTCCTTTTCTTCTGCCCCTCTCCTCTCCTAACTATTGTAAACTCTCTGTTCCCACCAAACTCTTCCTTATGTGTCCATTTCTACTTCCACGCCTTTGCTCATACCGTCCCCACCTCCTGAAGGACCTTAGCCCATCCAGGGTAATTCCACCTACTAGAAATTTCCAGCTCCTTCCTCCTCTCCCCTCAGAGGCCCTCCCTGGGTTCAGAACCTGCACAAAACAAGCACTCATAAAGGCTCGGTGGTTTGTGGCTGGGTTTTTTTTAATGCTTTGGCTCCAAAACAGTTTCCTCACTGACTTGGCACTCAGCACTCACTGCCTCCTGAGACACGGAGCACCCCAGTAACTATGCATGTCCTACATCTTGTAGCTTTGACATTCAGAGAGGGCTTCCCAGGTGAAGCCACCTGAATAACGAGACATAACTAGACATGTGGTCTCCACAGCACAGTTTCCGGGCTTCCTAGTCGGTGAGTTGAGAGACATGGCATCCGTTTGCCCGAGAAATATGAGCCGGGCGCCTCCACAGCAACAGGCTGCTTTCTGCTGCGGACGGGGCAACAGCTGCCTCAAGCTTGGCTGTTTATGCACTAAAAAAAGAAATTCCATGGTGACCAGTTGACTCAAGCCAGCTCCCAAAGTGGAGCAGTAGTTTCAAAGTAATCCCTGATGACACCAACTGCTCCCCACCCAGTCCTTAATAAAGAGAAAAGAGAAAACAAGGGCGAACTTCAACAACAGAAGGCATGAGTCAGTACTTGAAGCCGCCTGGAGGGGGCAGTATCAGAGTTACGTTGGATTAGAAGGTGTTGGCCTGACAGCCCCCTCGAGGCAGGCTGGTCCCCCTTGAAAACTCTCCTTCCCCAGAGACAGGGCACCTACCGCTTTCCAATAAGGCCCATCCCACCATTAGAAAGGTCCTTTCTGGAAGGCTGGGGACAGGCAGAGGAGACTAACCTTATGAGTGGCAGGTAAGGCTCCCTGCTTAGCTGGAAGCCAGATGCAGGGCTCGATCCCAGGACTCTGGGATCATGACTCAAGCCAAAGACCGTCACTTAACCGACTGAGTCACCCAGGCGTCCCATACACGGCGTTTTTAATCCTGCACTCAGCCAGGAAGCAGGCCCAATCAGTTCTGCCATTTTACAGGAGGAGAAACTAAAGTCCAGGGAGAGCCTGCAGCCCTTGAAAACAGCTGGGAGGCTTGGAACCTGGCTCTGCTGGGCCCAGAGTCCCTTCTGAAGTCTGGGGCTGACTGGAACTTGGTGTCGGCCCTTCCTGTCCCACCGGAGGGCCATCTCCTCCTCTCCAATGCCACAGTCAATGCTTCACGCCTCCCAGTCGCTACTATCTGCATAAACTTTGGGCTCTGCCCTTCTTGACCCAGGAGAAGGGCCTGCCAGCAAAGAGGCCGTCGCCCAGGTTTTCCAGTTCCCTCCCCGCCTCGCTGGTGACACCTGAACCTGCCTCTTTCCCCTCCCCCTACCCCCACACTCCTGTGTAGAGAGTCCCCAGTCACACCTTCACACACACAATTACACATACACACTACACACCCACACACGTTCATATAGAGACACACAGCCACTCATACATTCACACACAGTCATCCACCTCTGTGGTAATCAGTGGGTGAGGACCGACAGGCTTAGAGAGTTGCTTTCTAGAAAATCATGCCTGCTGCTTCTTGCTGCCCATCCCCAGCCACTGGGCTTACAGGCTTCTGCCTCATTCTATGTGTAATAATGAGCCATTCTCAACAAGGGACTCTTCTTTGGCCCACAGGCAAGTGTCGGCATCCTCAGCATTGGGTTAGGAACGCGCTTTCTTCTCTCATGCTGCCACCTGGTGGCCTGATTCCAGAACTGCAGGCTTGGTGCTGGGGGCGGGGGTGGGGGGCACCTGTTGGTAGGGGGACCACTTCCCATAGAGGTACCAGCAGCCAGGTGGGCTGTTAAGGGAGGTGTACGTCCAATGTTCCCCTTCTGCAGATGGGCAAGCCGAGTGGTGAAGACACCCTCTTCCTTCATCTGATCCTCACGGGCACACTCTTGGCGGGGTGGGGGGGTGGCGATGTGTGGGTCACTTGGGCCAGCACCTAGCAGGACCTTTATGGCAACCAAGCCTACAATCATCATACAATCGCGGGATTATTGGCTTATATCCACCTCTTCTTGACATCCTTAGAATCTTCCTAATAGTGGATTTAGGATTTGGCTAAACCTTGATAGTGGATTTGGATTTGCCTAAACCTTGATGAGGAAGGTATGACAGCAGGTGACCGTGACCTCTGACACTAACCCAGGTGCTGCTCTTCACTCCTCACCCTAGGGTTTGGGAGGCTCTACCTGTGGCCTCCCACCTGGAGCTTGAGCTCAGAGGTAGGTGTGACTACTTTCCCCTGACCTCACTTGCCCGCCCAGGAACACTCTTCCGGGACGCCGCCTTTGCAAGGCAGCCTAGGATGTGTCCCCACCTTTCCTCCTTGAGCCCAGAGCCAAAGTGTTTCAGGCAAAGTGATTTCATTCAGGCTCTTAGTTTTACTCAGTTTTATTTTTGGCCCTTTGGTGCAATGGGATGAGTTAATTTTATCCCTAGGTGATGGCTCTCGGTCATCATTGGCCCTGGATAGTCCCCTCTTGTTTTATGCGTTCCTCTTTAGCCCGTGGGTCCCTCCCTTTCTCCTGCCCCATACCAGCCATTCTGGTATATATTTTTTATCTGTATATGTTCTGGAATGTAGGTTTTTGGAGGCCTGCATTACCACCGAGCATTGCATAGTGCCGTATTCTTTTCTTTCATTTGAGACACATTTTATGTCACGTGTCTGGGGATGGGGTTAATGGATACAACATGGGGACAAGTGGCAGCGCCTTAAGAGTTCACTGAGACTGCACTAATGATAAGGGAAGTGAATGCACTTTCTCATGTGTTTCCTAGAACAGAACTGTGGACCATAGGCACCCTGATTGGGCATGGCTGCCCAGAGGCTTGGGTCTTCCCTTTGGCTCTGCCAGGCTTACCAAGAGTTCTAGCAGGTCTTTCGCCCTCTGACCCCTGGGGTCCTCATTCAACGAACAGCCAGTTAGCCTAGGGCCCTTCTAAGGTCCCATGTACCTTGAAATAGTCTTTGAAAGCTATTGTCCAGGGATGCCTGGGTGGCTCAGTCGGTTAAGCATCTGCCTTCAGCTCAGGTCAGGATCCCAGGGTCCTGGGATTGAGCCCTGAGTTGGGCTCCCTGCTCAGTCAGAAGTCCACTTCTTCCTCTTCCTTCTCCCCCACTCTCTGCCACCACTTGTGCTCTCTCTCAAATAAATGAATATAAATTTTAAAAATTAAAAAAATAAGTGAAGCCACTGTCCAGGACTCACCAGCCCGAGAATGTATTTACCTAAGACCCACTGAGCGGCTACTCCAAAGCTGGGGATGTCCAGGTTTCAGTTCCAGCTTCCCTACTTGTTATGCAACATCAAGCAAATTACTTCTCGTTCCTAAACTGGAGAGAGTAATATCACCTCCTCTCTGAGAGCTGCTCTGAAGATTGAGTTAATACAGGTGACCAGTGCCTGGCACCTTACAAAGCATTCGGCAAGCTTATTGCTCTTTTTATTTAAATCTTATAATAGCCCTATGAAGTAGTATAATTAGTTCCATTTTACAGATGACAAGACCAAGGTTCAAGGAGCAAAGTAATTTGCCCAGGCTTGCATAACAGTATTGCCAGGAGTCAAATGTGGGTCTCCAGACTGAGTGCCGTGCCCTTCCCACCCCAGGCAGCTGCAGGGAGAGCCTCCGTCCCCAGTGAACAACCTGAAGGTGTTGGGCACAACTTGCTTGCTGATCTGAGTGATATGAGGTGACTCGGGGGCCACCATGTAGCCAGCCCTAGTGGTCTGCAGCCTTTATTGGCTCGACCCTTTCTGAGAAAGAACTGCTTCCCTCTGGGGCTTTAGTGGGTATTCATGTTACCAAGTGGCCTCTGAGCCACCATGAAGCCCAGTGTCAGGCCTGTTAGCAGCTTCTTCTCTCGGCTGAGATGTGCTGGAAGGGCACAGGTCTGAGGAGTCAGGCCCTGGGTTCTAGTCCTGACTGTGCCATTTCCTCTGGGCTACGTTGTATCCCTTCTCTGAGCATGGGCTTCCACATGTGTACCAAGGGGGTCAGAACTCTTAACAAAGTTGCAGGAGGACCAAATGTTAAGAGACTGTTCCAATCTTGACCAAATACTAACAGTTGCCTTATCCCCTTAGAACAAAAATGCCTCTTATACAGCCTGATGTGGCCTCCACTAAACTGTCACTCACTGTCTGCATTTGCACTTTTCCTTCCCGCTCCTGGAAGGTGACTGCCTCCCCCTGCCCTCTTTACAAAGAAACAAGCTTCTTTTTTGGGGAGCGGGGGTTGGCAAATCCTAGAATGTCCATGTTGGAAAGGACCTTGTGGGCCTTCTGGTCCCAGTAGAGCAAACTTGTCTATATTGAGGGCCTCCTCGGCCTGAAGCAGTGGATGAGGCCAAGTCAGAGCTCAGACAGAACACTGTGGTCCTTTTACTCCCAGATAAGGCATCGAGGGGGCGCAGGCCACCACGTGAGGTACGTGCCACCTCGAGCTCAACTGCCCCCTCTTACAGATGGACAAACTGAGTAACTGAAGGTCTCTTATCATGCTTCACCTGACTCACGGCTCCCAGATCTGACTGCCTTGTTGGCACGGGAGATAGGTTTGTGCACCATCTGGACCAGCATAGGGCAGGGCCTACATCACACGTGATAACTTACAATCATCACACATTTGGGGTTCCTGGGCTGATGTCTCTTATCTTTTTGGCATTCTTTAGCATTATAATAGTAGACCTTCAGGAATCAAGTTGCCCACAATCCACTTGACCTCCACCTCAATGCATAATTTTAACCATTGAAACAGTGCATGTTTGTTTCTCTTAGTGAATAGAAATATTTGCCGGGAACCCCAAGATAGCCAAGCTACAAGAAAAGGCCAGGAAAAAAGCAAACACAGGGTACAGAGCACCCTTTAAAGTGAGAGAAAAGCTCAGGATAGCACTTTCGTGCTGGCAGGCCTAAGGACAGTGCAGAACGTGGGAAAGCAAAACGGAGAGGCCTAAAAACCCCACCTAACTGGGTTGTTCTTCACAATCCGCCCTTTCCTGAGACTCTAGGACTTAGGAGTCTGTCTTCAGTGGGGAATGTTAAGTGCCTCAAGTGATCATGAGGGAAACATGGTGTTCCGGGCACAGCCCTCCACCCCCACCCCCTCCAACACATGACAGTTCAGGGACAGTGTCTGAGACCCACCTCTGAGGCCCCTCCTAGTCCTGACAGAAAGTGCTGGGCCTGGACTCAGAAGCTGTGAATTTCAGAAATCAGCTTAACCTTCCTACTATCTTTGTGACCTCTTAGAAGGCACTTCCTCTTTCGGGAATTCAGTTTCCTCATTTGCAAAGTGGGGCCATATCACCTCTCTGACCCTCTCTAAACACAAATGAAGAAACTTCCCACTCCAGGCACACAAAATAAAGAAAACAGGATTAAAAAAAAAAAAAAAAAAAAAAACTACTTATGCAAACCAGAAGCTCTAGGGATCACATTTTTGTCCTTTTTGTTGATATGTGTTCTCCAATTTTTCCACCACGGTCATGGATTACCTTTGAATTAAATGTAATTAAATTAAAGGGGACAGAAGGGAGGCAATGTGAAGGAAAATGCTGAGCGCAGCAACTTGCAGGCTGTACCTCTGTGCCAGGCACGCTTGTTGATGCTTCACACGTGGCTAGCTCAGGTTTCTGTCTCAACACGCGTGGAATGGAAGCAATGGGGCTCCCCCTCCCTTCTCAGCTGCAGAGACTGAGCTCCTGGAGCGCTCAAAGCCTCTGCCACCATGAGGAGCAGGTGTTCAAATGCATGCTAGTATTATCAAGGTCAGACCTCCAACTTTGGGAAAAGCAGAACCTTCTCCCTTCCCTGCAACATGACCACAGAGCCTCTGAGAAAAGCCTTCCTCATCAGTGCGACATGCCAGGAACCTGTTTCTGGGGACCTGCTCCCTATGAAGATCAAGCTTAATTTATTATAAAGAGCCTTGTGTGCAGCCTAAGGTTTCTGTGTATGAAGTGTGAAAAAATTTGTTTCTGTACAAAAACATCGCTTGCACATGGTATTCTCTTCAGAAGCAACACAATGCATTCTCAGACAAAAATGGTGCTTATACTGTGGTAAGATACATCTCCTAAGGGGCACCTGGGTGGCTCAGTGGTTGAGCATCTACCTTTGGCTCAGGTTGTGATCCCGGAGTCCTGGGATTGAGCCCTGCATCAGGCTGCCTGCCCGGCAGGGGGCCTGCTTCTCCCTCTCTCACTCTCCCTGCTTGTGTTCCTTCTCTCGCTGTGTTTCTGTCAAATAAATAAATAAAATATTAAGAAAAGAAAAGAAAAAAGAAAGAAAGAAAGAAAGAAAGAAAGAAAAGAAAGAAAGAAAGAAAGAAAGAAAGAAAGAAAGAAAGAAAGAAAGAAAAAAAGAAAGAAAAGAAAAGAAAAGAAAAGAAAAGAAAAGAAAAGAAAAGAATGAATCTTCTAGGGAGCACCTGGGTGCTCAGTCGCTTAAGCATCCAAGTCTTGATTCCAGCTCAGGTCATGATTTCAGGGTCATGGGATCAAGCCCTGTGGAGGGCTCTGCACTCAGCGGGGAGTCTGCTCTTTCTCCCTCTGCCCCTCCACTCCACTCTTCCTCTCAAAAAATATTTAAATAATAAATAAAAAGAAACGTCTCCTAGTAATGGTTTAATATGAATGTTTCTCTGAAAAAAAAAAGAACAAGTTCAATCTCTAAACGTTCTGCCATTGATAAGCAGACTGCTTTCTTCATAAGGCAAATACTGATAAATGGTGTTTTTGAAACCCCGGGGGTAGGCAACCCACCTGTTCTGCCCATGCGCAGGAGCCACCACCTGTGGCCACAAGGTATCTGCGCACTGGGAACACGGCGCCCCACCCCACCCCACCCCATGAACGCAGCCCCACCCTGATACTGAAACTGAGGCTGATGGGGCCAGGCTCCGAATTGCCCAGAGGAGTGGGGCCCAGAAGGCCCTCTGCGGCCTGCAGAACCCTTCCTAAAGAGCCAGCACCATTCTCACGCACACAGGGGCCTGCCTGTTGCTCAACAGTTCCAGGGTGGGGGCGCCCGGCTGGCTCAGTTGGAAGATGGAGGGGCAACTCTTTCAGTGGGCAACATATGGGTTTGAGCCCCATGTTGGGCTTAGAGATGATTAAAAATAAATAAGCTTAAAAAGAGAAAAAGAGTTCCAATCTGGCCACAACAAGGGAAGTGATAGAAAAGAGAGCAGAGGATCAGGGGACAGACAGCCTTGGGGCTGGCAAGGGCATAAACCATGGCTGAATCCGCCCTGTACTGCCTCCTGGAGCCACACACTGTTTGCTCTCTGTCTGAGGCTTTATCAGCCGGGGAGATGGGCAAGCAGCCAGGGCCCTCTCAGGTGAGGGCTGGGACAGCCAGGCTGCGGCATGCCGCCACACCAGATGTCATGACTGGTCCCTCAGAGGAGCCCTGGGCCACGAGTCAGGGGGCTGAGCGCCCAGAGATGGCTCCAGCTGAGCTCTGTGGATCTGAGCCACTCATTCCCCCCTAACCTTTCACTTTGGGCTCTCCTTTTGCCGAGTAAAGATCTGTGGGCAGCATAAGGAATTCTCATCCGTGCTGTAGGAGGCCCACAGACACTTCGTTGTCGGATGTCGAATCATTTTTTTGGAAGTGTTTTTTTAAACATAAAACCTATTCAACTATATGCATATTAACAAGCTGAAGTTAACCTGTGCTTTTAGGTTATTTTGGGGTAGACCTTCCTGTCATGTCTAGAATTGCAACATGAGGGGTTAAGAAATGTAACCATTTAGGGGCACCTGGGTGGCTCAGTCGGTTAAATGACTGCCTTCGGCTCAGGTCATGATCCCAGAGACCCGGGATCCAGCCCCGCGGCAGGCTCCCTGCTCAGTGGGAAGCCTGCTTCTCCCTCTCTCACTCTCCCTGCTTGTGTTCCCTCTCTAGTTGTGTTTCTGTCAAATAAATAAAATCTTCAAAAAAAAAATTAAAAAAAAAAAAGAAATGTAACCATTTGCATTTACTTCTATGACTGAAATACAGGAAAAACTGGGTTCAAAGGTCAATCTAAGACTGCATTCATCAAAACATTTTTCCTGTCTTTATAAGCCAATATCATCTACTAGAACTTATACTTTTTTATAGCAGTATCATTTAAATTGGTCTATGTATAAGATTTCATTCCCCATGGGGCACCTGGGTGGCTCAGTTGGTCAAGCGACTGCCTTCGACTCAGGTCATGATCCTGGAGACCCGGGATCGAGTCCCACATCTGGAAGCCTGCTTCTCCCTCTCTCACTCCCCCTGCTTGTGTTCCCTTTCTGGCTGTGTTTCTCTCTGTCAAATAAATAAAATCTTAAAAAAAAAAAAAAAATTTTCATTCCCCAGAGAGTTTCGCTAGCTTTCGACTTTGAAAAATCACGATCCCCAATCACCTCTAAACTCTCCTCTATCTCTGACTTTCCACTAATCACCCATTCTAAACCCTGAACCCATTCATAGGGTCTTAAACTTGTCAATCCACACAGAACCTTGAAACTTCCCGCTTTTGCTTTTATGCATAAGGCTTTTTTTCTTTATATAGCCAACTTTGAATCCAATTCCCACTCTTCAGCACTAAGCTCAAGTACAACCTCATCTACACGGAACACCTCACTTGGGTCTTGGACCAAAGCCTGTTTCTTCATCTGCAAAATGAGACAGCAGAACATCAAGTGGTGAGGTTTTAAGGGAGCTGGTGGTAGGTAGATCTAAAACACTTAGCAAAATGCTGACACAGTTGTTCAAGGAATGCTAACAATTCTATTACTGTCAACATTGTTATTGTCCCAGTGGAAGACTTTGGAGTTGATGGAGAGGCAATCTAAACAGTAAACGTGTAACCTGAGGCAAAGAATTTGGCAGGTATTCTCAATGGGGTAGTAATGCCTCCTCATGGTTGTTGGGGGAATTGATGTTTTTATGGCTGTCACACCAGCCATGAAGCACAGCCCGCTTTAGGGAAGGGAACAGACATACTAGATGTCTGCCACACAAAAGCTTACCCACCCATGTCCATGGGACTGAGCCAACTGCGGGTATGAAGTACAAAAGTGCTGCATAAGGCCATTATAGAGAGTGTAACCAAATGGAATAAAGACATTGCCTAGAAATAACTGAATGATTGCCTGGTGCCTTCAGACTGCTCTTCTCAGCCTGTTATTCTTCTATCAAAGGTTACGTACTATTTAATACACAGTATTTCAGTGCCAGGAACTGTTTTGAACACATTTCATGTATTAATATTCACTTCCATGGCGTAGGCACTCCTCATTTACTCCCCTCCCCCTGGCTCCATGTTGTAACAGGGAAGTTATTTTGAATATTACAGTGTTCAGGCCCAGCACATCTGTGAGAATATGATACTTCCTCATTTCTGCAGTGCAGCCGTCTGTTGTCTAGGCATGTAATCCTGACTTCAGTTAAGCTGAGTTCTCCCTCTCTTCTATTCAAGTAAGTCCGGTCGATCACTACTTCCCGGCTTTAGTTTTTATATAGGTTCTACAAGTGCCTTCACTCTTTATTTTCCTGTAGGACAAGTATGGAATGGCTTTAAGCAGGTTCAAGCATCTGACCTCTTATGGCTATTCTAGCAGTCTCACCTGATACTTTCATACAGAAATACGTATTTCTTATGAACTGCTTTGCTTTTATTTTTGAAAGGGGGGGCAGGCTTGTCTGCCCCCCACCAAAAGGAGTCAAATTTCACTTAAAAGCCATTCCTTGAGTACTTACTGTGTGAGCCTACCACATAACACCTATTACTGACTTATCAATGTGTCATGACATGTTGAGTGACATATACATCAATCACATCATTACCTTTGCAAGATAGTAGCTTTCTCCTGCTGTCTGTTTTACGGATGAGAATATGAAACCTGAGAGATTACGTAGCTGGTCAAAAGTCATGAGCTAGAAGCAAGGACGGCAGGATTCAGACTCTGGCTACTGGCTTCAGTAGGGGACAGTCCTCATTGCAGCTCTGCCAAGGCAACCTTGTGTGACCTCAGGCATATCCGCTTTCTCATCTCTAAACACAGGACTGCGTCTATGGATTCTAAGACCACTTCCCATGAACCTACACCTGGCCGTGCAATCAGAGTTACACTGTCCCAGCTCAAACATTACTAGGGCGAAACCCTGGACAACTTGCCCAGCCTTCTCTGTACTTCAATTTTTAATAAAGCAGGATGATTACATTTATCATATAGCTAATAGCCTTAATCATTTTCTTCCTGTCAGCTGCTCTCCAATCCAAAAAGTTGGCCCTGGTCCAGGAACGAGTCTTGGATGATGCACGTGGTATTTAAACCTTCCCTTTCATCCACCTGTTGAAAATTAATCAAAATCATCTGAGGAGGGCGCCTGGATGGCTCAGTGGGTTAAAGCCTCTGCCTTCCAGCTCAGGTCATGATCTCAGGGTCCTGGGATCTAGGCCCTCGTCTCTCAGCAGGGAGTCTGCTTCCTCCTCTCTCTCTGCCTGCCTCTGCCTATTTGTGATCTCTCTGTCAAATAAAGAAAATCTTAAAAAAAAAAAAAAAAAAAACTGAGGAAAAGAAGGGAGGGGCGCCTGGGTGGCTCAGTTGGTTAAGCAATTGCCTTCAGCTCAGGTCATGATCCACTGCTCGGCAGGAAACCTGCTTCTCCCTCTCACTCCCCCTGCTTGTGTTCCCTCTCTGGCTGTTTCTCTGTGTCAAATAAATAAAATCTTAAAAAAAAAAAAAAAAAGATTTTGAGTGTGTATGCATGTGCAAGTGAGTAAGCACAGTGGGGGGTGGGAGGGACAGAGGGAAAGGGACAAGCTGACTCCCCACCAAGGGGGGAGCCCACTGCAGTGCTGGATCCCAAGACCCTGAGACCATGAACTGAGCCCCCCAGGCATCCCATGAGTATATTTTATTAGAGGCCTCAGGGCATCCAGATGGCTCAGTCACTACAGCATGCGAATCTTGAATTCAGGATTATGAGTTCGAGCCCCACACTGGGCAATGAACCTACTTTAAAAATAATGATTTGGGGGGCACCTGGGTGGCTCAGGTCATGATCCCAGAGTCCCAGGATTGAGCCCCACATCGGGCTCCCTGCTCAGCAGGAAGCCTGCTTCTCCCTCTCATTCCCCCTGCTTGTGTTCCCTCTCTAGCTTTGTTTCTGCCAACTAAAAGTAAATAAATATAAATACAATTTTAAAATAAAGAGGCCCCAAATCCTAATTATCACTTAATGACAATGAAATGGCATCCTATAAGTGGGCTAAGAAAGCTGCAGGGTAATGAAGGAGAAAACAAAGCCTTCTGGAGACAAGGCTGGCCTGGGTCATGAATGCACTGCTTGTTTACTCAGATGAATCATGTGTGAGAACTTCTGCCCTGACACTATTTATTCACCTCTCAAGTGGTTAAACATCATGTTAAGAAAAAAGTCCTGCACAATGGTTGGCAGACTGGTATTCAAAGACAAAACTTTCTTCCCTGACCACTTCAACTGTCTTCACTAAAGCTTCCAGCACTCTAAAAGGCAGCTTCAGTTGCTAGCCCTCTTCGAATGCTCAGCATTCATCTACTCCATACTACTTACAAAGAGGGAAGCTTCTACTCCCAACCTCACTCCTGGGAGCTACGTCAATGTCAGATGGACAATTATATACACCGCCAACTGAAGTCCAAGCATTGCTGCCAGTTTGGTCAGTTTTGTGTCCCCATCAACCCAAGAGCTGGACTGCATGAGCCAGCCACTAGCGCTGATACTCCAAACTTCTCGGCATCCTGCCAGGGCTAAGGCCAAACAAGTTATCCCAGTGTTTTATTTGGTAGTACGGCTGAAAGCCAAAAATACTGACTGGAACCACTTCTAAGTTCTACCTCCAAACCCTTAAATGCAGCTACACACTCAATTGCTCTTGTTCTCTGAACTTCTACTTTATTACTCATTTCTTCACTTCTTTTTTTTTTTTAAGATTTTGACACACAGAAAGCAGTCCAAGCAGAGGGAGTGCCAGGTAGAGGTGAAGCAGGTTCCCCACTGAGCAAGGAGTCCAGTGTGGATACAGGACCCTGGGACCATGATCTGAGCTGAAGGGAGGCCCTTAACCAAGCCACCCAGGCACCGGATACCTCCTTCTTCGTAAGCTTTGAGTCTCCCTAGGGCCCTAGGGAAGTTACTAAGGGACTTTTTTAAGGACCCTCAACTGAAGGTTTGCCACCTCATTCCAGGTCCAAGAACCTTCCTCTTAGGGGATGTAAAGCCCTACAACCAACATCTCTTTTATCCTAACCTATTATGGATGAAACATGTAGTATGGTTTACCCCTAAATTCCTGAACTCAGATCTAATTATATTTATTTTTATTTTTCTTAAAGATTTTGACAGAGGGCACCTGGGTGGCCCGGTGAGTTAAGGCCTCTGCCTTTGGCTCAGGTCGTTATCACAGGGTCCTGGGATCAAAGCCCACATCTGGCTCTCTGCTTGGCAAGGAGCCTACTTTCTCCTCTCTGCCTGCTTGTGATGCCAGTCTTTGAAAAAAAAATTTTGAAAGAGTAGTGAGAGGAACACAAGCAAGGGGAGTGAAAGAGGGAGAAGTAGGCTTCCTGCCAAGCAGGGAGCCTGATGCAGGGCTCGATCCCAGGATCATGACTTGAGCTGAAGGCAGATGCCCAACAACTGAGCCACACAGGCGCCCTATGGATTTTCACCTAAAGAAATTCTGGTGGCAGGGCTAGCTAGCTGGAATGGGTTAAGAGTTACCACCTGCTTAAGTTAAAAGAACTTAGGGATGCCTGGATGGCTTGGTCAGTGAATAATCTGCCTGGGGGCTCAGTTTGGTAAGCAACTGCCTTTGGCTCATGTCATGTTACTGTAGTCCCAGGATCGAGTCACACATCAAGCCTCCTGCTCTGTGGGGCGGGAGAGATCCTGCTTCTCCCTCTAACCTCAAATAAATAAAACCTTAAAAAAAAACCAAGAACCTACCTTGGGCTCAAGTTCCACATGGGGCCCCTACCTATGCTCGCTCAAAATTTGTGCCTGGGTGGTTTGGTTGGCTGGACGTTTGCCTTCAGCTCAGGTGACATCCCAGGGTCCCCACATAGGGCTCCCTGCTCAGTGAGGAGCCTACTTCTGCCTCTGCCTCTGCCCCTCCCCCCCTTGTGTTCATGTTCCCTTATCATCTTTGAAAAAAAACTTTAAAAAATAAAGAATTTAAAAATCATTTTGAGGGAGTTCAAGAATTTTAGCTATCCTTAGTTTATACAGATCATTTCCTTTTCCAAATGAATACAGTTAACACCCCAAAAAAGGGTAGCATTAAGCAACTTCCCCCCACCTTCGCTTGATTTGTAGACTTAGGGCAGGTCAGTAAAAACCACCCCTAAATGATGCTAACTTTCCCCATATGAAACCTTATGGAGGTACATACTGAAAGAAAGGTGCTTTTTACAAGTGAATAGGATCCACAGGGTAAAATCAGGGATGCCTGGCTGGCTCAGTGAGTGGAAGTCACGTGACTCCAGGTTGAGTTCAAGCTACAGAGTGTAGAGATTACTTAAAAAATAAAAATAAAACAAGGGTAAGCTACCTACAGATTAATTTTGCTGGAAAGCTCAACTTTGCTCTGGAAATAGTGAAACAGTCTCCATATAAGGACCTCCCCAAATGACTAGGAAGTAAATGTTTCCAAAAAAGTTTCACTTCAAGTACATACCTGTACGACACAATGTTTTATGTAGTCACAAAGAATGGAGGAAATATTAAATAAGTAGTATTTATACATATGTGTATCATGTTAGTCTGGAAAACGTTTTGGCTGTTGTCATGTGTTCTAAATAACAAAGAACTGGGATATGAAAGGAGTCTAGATACGGTCATCCTAAATTTCTGCAATCCTAATGAAGAAAAAAATCAAGCAGTTATCTTAGGGTTTATCAAGATAAATTTTCAGTGATTCCTTTTCAGAATCTTCCAAATACGCTACACAGCTTAATTCTTTCGACATTATTCCAAAGAATCCTTAAGAATAGCATGTGTGGGTATAGAAAACTGAATTCAACACTATCAAATTATTTTGATAGAAATATACTCCAATCCAGTTTTTCTTCAGCTACTTTAATCACTTTACTTAAAAATCTTTCATGTTGTCAAAAAAAAAAAAAAAAAAAAAAAAAAAAAAAAAAAAAAAAAAAAAAACCCAGAAGGCAACAGTCTAGTACAAAAATATACAGCTAGAAGATATTACCACCAACTAGATCTGACAACTAAAAATCATGTTCAGGACTCTGAAAATAAAAGCAAATTAAAGTGGTCTTATTTAATCAGGGGTGTTTATCACCTAGAGCTCTTTCAAAATAAAATAACCACAGTGCTTGATTACACTTAAAAAAAAGGGGGGGGGGGCTAACAGGCCTGGAACCAAGGCTGTGTTTTGAAAACCTGACCAACAGCAGCATTCCTGATACAGCACTGTACTAACATGAACCATATTAACTCTAATAAAAAGCAACCAGGACTTCCCATCCAGATATGGGTGGTCTAACTAAAAGAGGGGAATGACATCTACAGAACATAACTAGGTAAGGAACTGTGAAAAGTATGTAACAGTAGATAAAAGGTATCTACATCTGATAAAATTTCTAATTTATCTTCACCTTTCTGCGTTAAGACATGAAGGGGAGAAGCAACACCCAATTAAAGTAAAAACCAGGTAATTATTCTGGAAAATCATAAAAACCAACTATAATCCGTTTCCTTAAATCACCACCCAGTATTAACAGTGACCTCTAGTGAACACCTGTAGTCATTACACTGGAGGTCAGTTTGTGTGACTACTCTTTCAGTATTTTAACTAAGCCAAGAGGATGCAGTGACATAATTGGGTAGTGAAACTTAAATTTCAGAAATTACAGTGGCCAGAACTTTTTATAGCCAGAAGCTGAATGCAGTGACTTAACAGCTTCCATCTCCCCCTCAGTTTAAAAAAAGCAGCCACAAAACATGTGCTGCGGGCTTCTGGTTAAGTGATTGCAAATTTGGCCTTTGTCAGGATCACTCCCTGAGATCAATTTTACCTTAGATTCCATATAAGGCCATATTAGATTCATAACCTACTATCCTTTTTACAAAAACCCAACTTATGATTCTGCAAGTTGTATACTGCCAAAAATACATATATGAATATTCATTTATAAGAATAGTGTGATTATTGATATACCATATTACTTCCATGACTTCTTAGCTCTCTTTCCTTATTCTGAACCAGGACAGTTTTAGGCTATGAAAAAATGCAGACAGACAAAAGGCCCACAACAAAGCCTGTGCACCCAATACATCAATAGTCAATAGTCTTTAAAGGTCTTCTCTAAAAATCTTTACAGACTCAACTCAGTGCAATGACTCATCTTTCAAATTAAACAAAGTCAGTACAGCAATGATCCAAAACTACCTTTAAGTAGCGCATTTAAGGAAACTAAGCCACAAGACTGTTGAATTGTGATTTAATCTAATTGCACAAAAATTTGAAATTACAACTCCTCTGGATTTCTAAGAGGAAGGTTATGCATGCCTCCATATTCAATTCTGCACTGTTACATTTGAACCATATAGTGAATTTTACATCATGATGGATCAGTTTAGAATTCCCATGCAACACCTCAAATTATATGAAATGGAAGCAATTTTTAAAGCTTTGTAGAAAGGTCTCATGCTAATGATAAAACCCTTTTTTAACAGGTCACTTTGGGTTATAATGTACCATGTTGCTATACTTTAAAATGTTGGTCACAGAGTATCATGGTCTTTGAACTGGCTCCTACTCCTAAAAAAATGATTAAATACGAACAATCACGTAGGTGACAACCAAAAATTCCCTTCAGCCTCAATTGTGTTTCTTCTAATATTTGTGTAACCAACTGATTTTCATGGAACAAGAACTATGGTAATAGTGGGTTCAACTATTACAATTATGCTAATATTTTATTAATTCAAAAGCACTTTACAAGAAAATATAAGTATGGCTTCCAATAGGAATGTTATACCTGGACTTGATACCAAGCTCACAGATTTTAGTTTTGCAAGGAAAAACAGGCTTTCAGGTTAAACAACAATTTGTAACCAAAACTTTAATCCCAAGGATTCTCACAAACATATTACAAATGACAGCATGAAAAAAAATCTTGCACAGTAACTCAAAGTTCAGCTCTACAATGTACCCTTAAACTGGCAGAACATCCGTATCTTGAATAGTTTCAAATTGCCAAATAGAGAATGTTACAAAGAGCTGTGTGATCATATACAGCAATCACAGAAGAAACTTACAACCTAAAGAAAAGGTAAACTAACTTTTCTGAAACTTCCAATTCTACACCAACTGGACACCCCCTGCCCAGTATGAAAACTAGCTGTTTTTTTTTTTTTTTCTTAACCTCTAATCTAAACAATGCAGCTTAATTTTTACCTGCTGGCTTGTGTTCACACCAGCTTTTATAAACTGCCTCTTCAACTACAGCTGCATACTATTATCCCAGCTACGGAAAGACTTCGTTCAATTTTTGCCAGTTTTGGTTTCATAATATTAAATGTCAGGCTTTAGCTGGGCAGGAGTTAAGAGGTTTATTATCAGTCTACATGAGACTAAACTTCAAAGCAAATTCAATTTTGCTTAAGGGGACATTGTAAAGTAACAATTCTTGACATTACATGCCTCATATGATCCATTCAAATCATAGAGAATTACATCTTTGTGTGTCACTGTTCCAAGAGACAAACAAATGTCAACAGCTAAAACATCTTAAAAATGCACCAAGCTTATGAAGTCTCAAACAAAACTTGAATTTTCTGTACATACTCCTGTCAAATGAAGTTATTTCCTGTACACCACTCCTCTTGCAAACTGGTCTTCTATTTCCTTTCATTTGACCTAGATCGGCTAAAAAAGACAAGAACAAAAATTACATACATTACTCAGCGACACAACTACATCAAAGGCGTTTATGAAAAATAATAAAAATAATCCAGATGGCTTAAGATGACCAATTCCTGTTTTTACTATGTTTATGAACAGTCCAAGTCATTAAAGATCTTACCTACGAGACCTAGAGAAGGATCGAGACGGCTTGTGATTTCTCTCCCGAGACAGTGATCTCTCTCTCCTCCTATCTCTAGAAAGGGACCTAAAACCAGAGGAAGAAAAACAGGATCGTTCACAACTGCACACAACAAACACCTGTAAAAAGTCTTCAAATACTAGAAGTTGATTCATTCCTGCAACACCGGCTCCATAGACTACTTGATTTACTACTAAAAACACAGTCTTTTACCTTTACCACGTCATTTAAAAAACAGTTAAGAACAGAAATGCTGTCATTTTTTAGAACCTAGCCAAAAAAGGTTATTTACCTGCTCCGGCTGCGGGAGAAGCTTCTCCGTCTTGGAGATCTAAAAGCAGAAACGGGAAAATTAGGCTAATTGTCAATTAGTATTTATGGCGTGAGGCATTTCCCAACTTTTCAATCTCACTGTTGGGCCCAGTGATTGTGCCGAAGAACTGGCACCCATCGTCCAAAAAAATAAAAAATAAAAAATAAATAAATAAAAAACAGGGAAAAAAACAGAAAAGAAAAAAAGGCACAGAAGGATTAAGGAACCAAAAGCTCAAGTGAAAAGCAGGTATTCCAACCATGGATTCACTTTAACAAAGAATGCTTCACAGCAGATCTGTCCAATGCAAAACTTCATGTCAAACTAACTTCACTACCCAAACACCACACCAAAATATAGTCCCACAAGTAGTTCCAAAAACAGTACCATAAACCAGTATTTGGAACCCATGCAAACCTGTAAGTCCATGACAAGACTTAGGTACTAGGTGGATAGTGTAATTTTGTGAAAACGCGCTAGGTGTAAAAATACTGATGCCATTAAGTGCTACATTAGAACTGCGTTTGTGATCGTCACATTTTTTAAGAGTGTGTTTAGGCTTATAAAAATTACCTTAGCTTGGCCCACTTCACCCCCAAAATTTAAATTTTGAAAACTGTTAGTAAAACCATTTAAAGGTGATAGGATTCAACAAATTTTTGCTAGGAAGGAAAGCTAAATCTGTTAGAGTTATTAAAATTTTTAGTTTGGCATCTCACACATGCAAATAAGTTTCACTTGAAGGTCTAGTTACATTATGAGTTCCCTATCACCCTTAAAAGTTTTATTCAAGCAATATATATGTACGTTACCATTCAATTATGCACAGCCAGCCTTTGATCCAGAAAAAGAATTACTTTAAGCCGCTTACTCCTTATTTTAACCAGCAGTAAACTGTATAAGCAGGAAAAACTTACTAGTTTTGGGTTTCAACAAGCTAGAAATGGTGAGGTGAGGCTGCCGGACTGACGGCCAGGAAGAATTTGCTGAAAAGGTTTTGCCAGATGTTGCGTTGGATTTAGTTGGTTGGCGAAGGGGGTGTTGTGGATTTTTCCTGCTTTTTTGTTAGCCGAAGGCTGCTGCTGTAGTTGTTGTGAAGACATTTGGTAAATAAACAGCTGAGCTGATTGGCCAGGAATGTGTGGGCGGTCGAGGTGGCTGCTGCCGATTTGGTTAAGGTTGGAGAGAAGGCTGAGAGAAAACAGCATGCTCGGGAACCAAAGGGCGGTGCAACCTGACGACTGGCCATGCCTGGGTCATGTGAAACGACACCAGCCAAGCTGAATGGGGCGCGCTGGTCACATGACGCTGAAAGGGCTAGTTGACTGGCTAATGCAGACTCAGAGGGTGGTGAGAAGAGACATGATGGTGACTCTGTAACGGGGTTCATTTTTATTAATAGATGGACCAAAAAGCACAAAAAAAAAATGAAAAACAAGCCATCAGTACAACCATCTATTTAGCTAACAAATACTCTTTATTATGATGGGCAACAGTGTGTTGTTTTGTTTTTCAAAATAGCAAAAGGGGCAAGATTTTGAACTCCTATCTCCTAGAAGGACTTCACTCACCTGTAAGAGGTAAATTCAGTCCTATAGAAACTATTTTGGAGGTTTGAGGAGATGTGGAGTTAGCATCCAGACAATACTGCCTGGTCCAAGAATGATGCCATTTTCAATTATAAAAAAACTGAAATCTCTCCTATTTGGGTTTGAAGAACAGATGACTGGGATTACTTTTTTAGCCCCCTTTATCCGTCAGTGACTTTAGTTTCAGAATGATTTCTACTTTACCAGTTGTAACATTACAACAGCTGCCTGGTTGATATACACTACAATCGTGCTAATAGTAGAAAACACATTCTTGTGAAGAGCTAGAGTTGAATGTAATGTTTGTCATTATGGAGTCAAGAAATGGAAAAAGGCCTAAATTGGAAGTATAAGGGAAGACTTGAAAAGATGCAACTAGAAGATGAACTAGAAGATAGATCCAAGATAGAAGTTACTGACTACCAACATGAACAGTGACCTAAAGACAAAAGCCAACACTCAGCACAACTCACATACCCCAAACTACACCCAGCAAATGTTTCATAAAAACCTCCGATTCTTCAAAGCTTAAGACCCACCAACAAACTTAAGAGAAATACCTGCTCCTATTAGCTACTCCATTACACCAATACCTCTAAACGCGCTCTCAAGTACCTGCGGCGAGGTGGAGGACTCCTTCTCCGATAATCATCTCGAGGGCGGCGACCCCAAGAAGGAGGTGGGCCACGATTTCGACTTCTCTTTTCACCATTGGAGAGTTCCACTCTTACTCGGCAGCCACATAATGTTCTAAAGAAGAAAATAAACATTACATTTGTAAGAGTTAAACACACTTTCTAAGAGATGTATATTAAAGCAAAAAGCAAGCACTCCTCCTACTTAAGTTTCTTGCAAACCACACACCTGAATGTCTGTAGAATCCATAACAAGTTTTTCTAATAAAAACAACTTTTAGGGACGCCTGGGTGACTCAGTTGGTTAAGCGACTGCCTTTGGCTCAAGGTCATGATCCCGGAGACCCGGGATCGAGTCCCACATCGGGCTCCCTGCTCGGCAGGAAGCCTGCTTCTCCCTCTCTCATTCCCCCTGCTTGTGTTCCCTCTCTGGCTGTTTCTGTCAAAACAACTTTTACATTTTAGTGCTTTGTTCAACGCCATCTAAATCACTGGGCTCAATGTTAATTTGTTAACAATGCAAGCATGAAACCCATCAATTCATCCTCAAAAAACTAGTTCATCTGTACATCCTGCTGGGACTTTGAGAGCCCAACACTTATTTATTGATCTTACTGTATTTGCTGGTCTTTCTCCTTCCTCCACAACCCCTCCCCATGCAAAAGCAGTGAACTGAAGCATTTTGGCCATTTCACATCAACATCTCCCCTCAATGGTCACACAACAATTGACACTTAGGAAACTGCAGCTGAGAAAAGAAATCCCCACCTCTTCTTTGTTCTCCTCTGTTTAGATAAACCATTATTTCAACAGTGACTGGGAAGAGGTGGGGACCTGGAAAAATCTGTTTCTATAATCTGCTTGGATAAATAACCTTTTATACAGCTTTGCAGTCAACCCTCAGACCCCTTAATTTTTGGATCTTAAGGATTAACCATTTCCCTTGGTTTCATGAAATCCAATCTCAAAGACCAGGAAGGAGTGAGGAGAAGGGCAGCATCTGTTCCCTCTAAGATTTAGAGGTTACTTATCAGTCAGTAAAGCGAGGGAAATAGCTACATACTTCACCCTTCCTAAATATCTCAAACTCGTAAAAGATAATGGTATTATGTCCCATGTAACCATCATCCAACTACAATTGTCTGTGGCCATTCTTATTTCCAACTGTTTCAGAAACAATTCAAAGGTGACACCACAGCTGACACTTTGTGGAAGGTTTAGAATAAAAAGCTTTTATTACATTCTGGATGCAAAAAACTACCCACCAAGAACTGACCCACTAAGCTTATTCTCTTCACTGGCCACCTGAATAAAAAGAATCTTCCTGTGTATTTTCAGTAAACTCTTCAGTCCTTTCTCATTGTAGCAAAGACTTGTGTAAGTCTCTAATAACGTAACTTCAGATAGCTAAGAAGCCATCTAAAAACTACACATCCTAAAAATTTTAAGTATTAAAAACACGAGCAACATATTTATCATCACTATAAATGTCATTTACCTCCCATCTAGTTCTCGGACAGCATCGGCTGCGTCTCGCGGATCTTCAAATTCAACGAAAGCAAAGCCGGGAGGGTTTCTAGCAACCCACACACTTCGGAGTGGTCCATAATAGCCAAAAGCTCGTTCCAATTCAGTCTTGTTACCATTGTTTCCAAGATTACCTACATAAACCTTACAGTCCAATGGACAGGAATCACGATGCATTTCTGTAACAAAAAGAATACCCCAAACATTAATCATTTATGCAGTGACAGTGACAAATAGATCCTTAAGAAAACCAAACAAAGCACTACCCTCGAAACACCCATTTCTCTGTAACCTGTACTGATAAAACCAGGAAGCCAGCACAAATTGCATTAAGAAAAAAAGGTCTCCCCACAAAAGAAAAATAAAATGGTCCCACTGAAAAACTGAGGTAAGGGGGCAAACACCAAAGCAGCATTTACTACAATCTAGGCACTAAGTTAGGGACTTTTACAACTAATCTCAAAAATGAAGCACTTAGAGGAGCGCCTGGGTGGCTCAGTTGTTAAGCGTTTGCCTTCAGCTCAGGTCATGATCCCAGGGTCCTAGGATCAAGCCCCACATCAGGCTCCATGCTAGCGGGAGGCCTGCTTCTCCCCTCTCCCACCGCTTGTGCTTCCTCTCTCGCTGTGGCTTTGTCAAATCAATAAAACCTTTAAATAAAGCACTTAGAAGTAGGATAACTTCCTCTGAAGCAAATCCTGGACACACAAAAACCAAGTGAAACAATGCTTAAAACAATACATCAGTTAAGACTGAGCCACTTGAAAAATGGTCCTCTTGTGCCCTCCCCTAAGCAAAAACTTAACCAGCTTCACTCAAGGAGCTTAAGTGCTAGGTTTAAAAAAAAAAAAAAAATACACCAAAGCAGCACCATTTTCAATAGCCAAAAAATCAAAAGATAAACAGATAAGCAATGTATTATCCACACGATGATTATACAGAATGAAACTGATAAATGCTTCAAACGCGTATACAGAGAACATGCTACTACAGATGCAGACACAAAAGTGCCCATCCTAAGATTCTAACCTATTTGAAATATCCAACAGATTAACCTAGAGACAGATTATTGGTTACCAGACGCTAGGGGACAGAGCAGGGGAAATGGGGAACAGCTGCTGAATAGGTATATAGGTCTCCTTAAGGGATAACAAAAATGTTCTGGAACTAGAGAGGATGGTTGCACCGCATTGGGAATGTACTGAATTACACGCTTTAAAATGAAATTTATGCTACTTTCACCTGGCGGGATTTCTTAGAGCAAGTATTTACTGTCCTTTGAGGGCTTGTATTTGATCTTTAAAAAAAAAAAAAAAAAATCACCTCGACAATGAATCTAATCAACTTGTAGACCGGGTTCAACTGCAAGGAGTAGCCAACCCAACAAAACAGCTTACAGGCTTCTCATAAACAATACATTCTTCTCACTCTGGGCTTATCCAATTAAAAAAAAAAAAACTAGTCCGGACACATCCTATTTGCATGACCCCACCCAGTACCCAGGAGTTCTGAGGCCAAATCACGGCTGGAGGTTTCTTTTTAAAAATTTAGCCGTAAACCGTTTCAGAGTAACTATCAACGGGAAGCTGCTACAATGCTATTCAACAAGCAAGATCCTTCGGTTTAAAAAAAAAAAAAAAAAGTGAGTGTAGAAAGATTAAAATACAGGTGAGTACGGAAACCACGTTAATACGGACCAAAAGGTCCAATCTCCGATTGGTGATTTGAGAAAAAAAAATTCCCGAATACCTTCCGAAGAAAACGTGGAGGGGAGGGAGGGAGGGAAAGGCGCCATAAATTGAAAGGCCGCGGCCCAGAGTACAATTCGGTTAGCAACCCCCCAACTTCGCCTCAACTTTCGGGCAATCCCACTTCTCAATTTACCCCCCGCCCCGTAAAAGAGTATATACACCTCGACTTCGAGGCCCAGGTACATTCTCTGAAAGGTCAAAAGCCCCCGCCACCGCCCCATGCTGAACGTCACAAAATGGCGGCGGCGTCTCTTTGTCTCAATCTGGCGCCGCCATTGGGCCTGGTCCCTCCGCGGGACTGTTAGGTAACATTTCTCACTACGCTTCCTTTACTCGCCGGTCACTTACCGAGATCTTGCGTTAGAAAGCGGGCGCTCAAATCCACACACCCTCAGATGGGTCTTCCCGCTTCCCGCTACCCTCCCCTCCCGGCTCCAGCAGCTGCTCTCGCTGACCTGGCGTCCACGAAATGGCGGACGACCGCCTTCTCCCCGCCCGTATTTATATGCCACGTTGAGGTCACGTGATTGGACGGGCTTGCCCAATGAGAAGCGGAGGAGGCCGTGACGTCGTGGCCACAAACGCAACGAGAATCGCGGTTGCTGGGAGCGCGCTCCCGCGGTGCCGCTTGGACCCGGGAGACGGGACTCGGTTGGCTCCGCCCTGGGGCATCCTCGCGTGGCAGAGCTTGAAGTTACCCTTGATCCCCTCTCCCTTTTCTTTGGATAGACTGGTGTACTGGGGTTTCATAACACCACTGTTGTCACTCCCAAACACCGATTGAGCCGTTTGCTCCAAATATGATTTAGATAGATGAATTCATTAATTATTTAATCCTCGAGAACGGTTAGGCTGGAATTAAGGCCATCGCGTTTACAAACGTGCTTTAGAGTTTCTCCCAAGGTCACTGAGCTTTGTGTGACCAAGCTGCCACGAAATCGTGCCCTCCCACGTCCCACACTATGGAAAAGCCGGATTCTGGAAAGTCGGCCTGACTCTGGCCGCTTTCCCGCCTCTCACCCAAACCGCAGCATTTGGCAGAGAAGGGTGACGTCATTAGCCAACACTCAAAATGTTTAATAGAAACTCTAAGGCAAATGCGACGGGTCAGGCCATCTGGACGCTCACCTTTAGCAAATAACAGTAAAAGGAACTTCCTGAAGACGAATTAGTTTCAATACTGGGCCCCCAGACGGACTCCAGGAAGGGAACCTCCGGCCTTTCTCCTCAAATGAAGCTAGAATGCTATGTTGACTTGAGGGTGGGGCTCGGATCCTTACACCACTCACATCTTCCTCTATTTTCCACTTAACGCCTGGAAAAACAAAGCCACAAGAATAGTTAAATACTAGGAAAGAAATACCTCAATTGTGTTCAAAACACAGTTACAATCTCTCTCTCTGGAACAGTGAGTTAAGCTGGGAAGTTTGTCTGGTGTCCTGAAACCTACTCTCTTACCCTCTTCTAGTGCTGTCCGACTTATTGCTAAAATTTAAATCTCTCCAGAAAAAAATAATAATAGCTTGCATTTTCAGTCACAAGGTGAAGGATATGCCATTACTTACCACTCCCAGATATTTTCTTTTGAAGCCTTATCTTCTATTGTGGCTCTAAAACGTTTATCGGTAGTAGCAGGGAAATGCAGAAATTCAGTGGCTCTGATCCTTTCGTTTTTTCGCTATAAAATACGCATTTCGTACTGCTGGGTAAGTGGGGGGAGGGGAATGGGCAGTACAGTTCTTCAGCCAGGACGTGTGCTGGCCTAGCCTGGGGTGTTTCCCAGGTGAGGGGGGATTTTAGCAAACCTTTTCTCTTTCTCTTCTTACTTTTCTTTCCTTCTCTGTATGTTTTTCTCTTCTGGCTCACTTATATTGCCTTGATTTGATCTCCTCTTCTGTGTAAGCTTTTCTCCTCTTTTAAATTTTATTTTCTGCTGCCAAAGCAAAAGCTTTAAAGGCAGACAGTCCTGGTCTGAACTACCGAAGTCCCCTTACTTACTACTAAAGTATCTTGAGGGGCGCCTGGATGGCTCAGTTGGTAAGCCTCTGCCTTGGGTTCATGATCCCAGAGTCCTGGGACTGAGCCCCACATGGGGCTCCCTGCTCAGCAGGAAGCCTGCTTCTCCCTCTCTCACTCCTGCTGCTTGTGTTCCCTCTCTAGCTGTGTTTCTCTTTGTCAAATAGGTAATTAAAAAAAAAAGTTAAATAAAGTATCTTAGGAAGAATCCTTTAGCCTGTCTCAAAACTATTTTCTTCCATAAAAAGGGGTAATAATATCAGCCTTGCAGTGTTGTTAGGTGTTGTCTCTTCCCAGAGGAACTTCAGCTTTTGTCTACTGCGGTCACTCCTGCATCCCTAGGGCCAAATACATCTATTTGTTTTGTGTGTGTGTGTGTGTATAGATATACATATATTTATATACTTATTTAAGATTTTATTTATTAATTGACAGAGAGAGCACAAGCAGGGAGAGCAGCAGGCAGAGAGAGAGGGAGAAGCAGACTCCCCGCTGAGCAAGGCATCAGACTTGGGGCTGCATGCCAGGACCCTGGGATCATGACCTGAGCCAAAGGCAGCTGCTTAACCAACTGTGCCACCGAGGCACCCCTAAACATATTTGTTTAATTATTTAATGACCTAAAGAAAGTCTGTATGTAAACTGATTAACAATCTCTAGTCAAAAAAATGCTCTTTCCAAAGAGTGTACTATTCTTTCCCACCATTTTTCCTGTTTTTTGGTTTATGTGTATAATGCTTGTCCAGCATGTATCTTTCAATGAAGCACACTTAATCCCTCCAACTGTATTCTAGAATACATTTTGAATCTCCTACAGCCAACCATATACACTTTCCATCTTCTGATTGGAGCATACAAAGTGAATTATCCATTTAAATTATAGATTATTTTAATGTAGTTTTAAATTTATTCAACCACCACCCACTCTTAAACCACATGAATCTTCAAAGGCCCATATCAGTATTTCTTTGTGGGGACAGGAACGTCTGTTTTTTTTGTTGTTGTTTTGTTTTTTTTAAAAGATTTTATTTATTTGACAGCGAGAAACACAGCGAGAGAGGGAACACAAGCAGGGGGAGTGAGAGAGGGAGAAGCAGGC
>PITA01013382.1:0-57756 GCA_004023965.1 Spilogale gracilis | reverse complement strand
TGAATGGATAAAGAAGATGTGGTACATATATACAATGGGATACTATGCCTCCATCAGAAAGGATGAATATCCAACTTTTGTAGCAACATGGACTGGACTGGAAGAGATTATGCTGAGTGAAATAAGCCAAGAAGAGAAAGTCAAGTATCACATGGTTTCACTTACTTGCGGTGCATGAGGGGTAACCTGGAGGACAGTGGGAGAAGGAAAGTAAATGGGAACTAGGGTAATCCAGGGACGGAAATGAAACAACAGAGACTTTGGACACAGAAACAAACTGAGGGACTTGGAGGGAGGGGGGTAGAGGAATGGGAGAGCCTGGTGTGGGTACTGGGGACACCTAAAGCGTGGAACACTAGGTGTAGGGAATGGGGAATGAGTCTTGGAACACTGGAAAAAAAAATTTAAGTAACAATTAAAAAAAAAAGACATATCGGGGTTATAAAACATGGCAAGAGGCTGGGAGAAGATTTACATCCCAAAGGAGCAGAGAAAGCACTTAGAATTGCTAGTTTTCTAAAATAAACACTCTAAAAAAAGGGAGGTCAGGGGCCTATAGTCAGGAAGAGACTGTCTAGAGTGTAGTCCAGCTGAGGGGAACAATGAAGCATTTTGATCAATAACCTTCCACCCCATGCTTCCTTCTACCTACTGTAGGACCTGGCAAAGAACCTGACAAATAATAGATGTGTTTAATTTAAATTTGTGTGTCTATTTGGTTAATTTTCATTTCCTTCTCCAGATTGTGAGCTCCAAGAAGGCTGGGGGAAGACCTGTCTTGTTCATTAGTATAAACCCAGCACTAATGAGTTTCACCTATTAGGAGCAACAGGTGCTTGTGGAACGAGTGGATGATGGACCGGTAGGTGAAGAGACAAGCGTCGAGGCTGACTTCCAGCCACTCACGTGGTGGGCTGAGGGCAGAGCAGTCATTTGATCAGGGCTGGCCTGCTGACTTCTCAGAGGGGAGGGGGTTCACGGGGTTGGGTATTTGAGATGGAGGTGATGGAGAGTGCACGTCTGGGGAGATGATTGCTTTGCAGATCGCACCTCTAAATTGCCCTCTGTTTGATTTCTTTTTTTTTTTTAATAAGATTTTATTTTTTTATTTGACAGAGAGAAACACAGCTAGAGAGGGAACACAAGCAGGGGGAGTGAGAGAGGGAGAAGCAGGCTTCCTGCCGAGCAGGGAGCCCAATGCGGGGCTCGATCCCTGGACTCCAGGATCATGACCTGAGCCAAAGGCAGCCGCTTAATGACTGACCACCCAGGTGCCCCTCTGTTTGATTTCTAACAAGTGACAGTGAACCTGGGGAAGTGACAACATGTGCTCTTATGAGTTTATTTGGAAGACAGAGCTGTGTGGAGGGGAGGATTCCCCTTTCAGGCCCGCCACTGGCAGATGGATGCTGGTGCCTGTAATTACTCTCAGGGTCAAAGCAGCACAATCAGCATCTTTGTCAGCAACCTTCATTGAATAGTTTTATTGAACGCCTGAGGGTGATTTGTTCCAGCACTGGAGTCATTGTCCAATCAACCGCAGGTCCCCCGGGGGTGGGGGGGTGGGGGGGGTGGGTGGTGGTGGTTTGAAGGAAGCATTCCTAGTATTTGGGATTAAGACTGGAGGGCTTCATTAATTAACTCGACAAACATTCACTGAGTACCTACTGTGTGTTGGGTTGTACACCAGGCCTTGCAGAAGGTTGGGGAGAGTTCTTGTTCTAAAGAACTTGTGGATTGGGCACCTGTGTGGCTCAGTTGGTTAAGCCACTGCCTTCAGCTCAGGTCATGATCCTGGAGTCCGGGGATCGAGTCCTGCATCAGGTTTCCAGCTCCTCAGGGAGTCTGCTTCTCCCTCTGACCTTCTCCCCTCTCATGTTCTCTCTCACTCTCACTCTCTGAAATACATAAATAAAATCTTAAAAAAAAAAGAAAAAAACCTATGGATTGTCAAAAAGCATAAACAGAACTGCCCTTAATCTCATACTCATCATTGCAGGACAGTTGGGGTGTCTAGCTTTCTGTCTAGCAAGGTTGACTAGCCTTCAACCTTGGCCTGTGAAGGTTTGAACAAACAGTACCATATTCTCTAACACCTGAAGGCCACATCCCTAGGATGGCCTCAGACCTCTTAAAGTGGCTGCCTGAGAAAAATCAAGGCTGCCGAATGAATTCACTGTTTGTTCCAGTCAGGCCCTGCAGATAGGGCCCCTGTCCCCCAGCCTGTATGGGAGAGCAGGAGCCTGACTTTGGTAGGCACCAGTTAGCAAACTCAGGTGGGTTTCATGCAGACCAACATCCCCTTCCTATTCTTTGTAAGTTTTCACAACCATTCCCCCTCTTTTTTTTTCTCATTCTTCCTTTGTAATGCTCAGTCACCTCTGCACAGATCAGAATAGAGCTCAGCACTTTCCTGTCTATGGGTACTGAATAAAACCGCTGAATTTCACTGCTATAATGAATTGTTGGCTGCATTTATCTATACCTGTTCTCCATGGAAAAATAAAAGCAGAAAACTGCCCCCAAAGTTGTTCAAAAATTATTGGTCAAGAAGAGATCTTTTGGGATTCGACCTGTCAGGGGAAATCGTGAGACATGGAACAGCGGAAAGGGGAAGCCAGATCATTCAGGGCCCTGAAGGGCTCAAACAAGGAATTGAGGGCTTTATCCTAAGTCCCCAAGGAAGTGCTCAAAGTCATCCATATGCCAGAGCAGCATATCTTGGGGTAGCATGTCTTAAACTCCTTCAGAGTTCTCCTAGACTGTAAGGCAAGATTCAAGTGAAGAAACATTCCTTGGGAAATGGAGGTCACACAGATGGGGGAGTGAAACAGGGAAGAAAAGCCAATACAGTGTTATTGAGCCAGCAACTGTCGTGGTTGATATGGGGAAACATGGGCCTCACGGTGATCCCCATGCCTGAGGTGAGGGACCTGGGGTATTTATCCACCTCCTCTAGTCATTGGCTCGAGGCAGCTCCTGGGCATGTCCATTCCTTGTCCATTCCTTGGTACATCTGGCCTGCCACATGCTGGCACCAGAGCCCTCAGGCACAGAGATACAGGCACTGACAGATAAATCACAGGGCACAATGAAACATCCAAGGGGTATGGACAGGACAGAGAAAGCACTGGCCACAAAGGCTAAGCATGCACTCTGTATAAATATTCCAAGCTATCTAGAAACTGGTCCTCTACTTAGTTTTATATCACATTGGTGGAATTAACTGCAACCTTCAAATAGTTCAGATTGGAGCAATTACGTTTGTGGTGCAGGGGCAGGATACAACTGTAAGCAACTTGTGAGCTACCCATCTGTGAGCTATTCCACATCTCACCCACTTGGGGTTCATTAGTTAGAAATGAGCATTTATTGAACATCTGCTAGGTACCAGGCCGCATGCAGGGTACTTGATGCATACGATCTCATTCAGTCTTTATAATAAAAACCCCATGAGACAGGAATGGTTGGACCCATTTTATAGATGAGGAGGTACTTAGTGATTTGCTCTTGCGAAATAGCTTGCAATTAACAGAGCCAAGCTGCAACCCATTTTCTTTCTTCAACCTTTGCTGTTACCTGGTAGGAAGAAATTACAAGAACAATCTCAGCTCAAGCATTTGGCTTACATTTGCATTCAATATTTATCGTTCCATCCAGTACTTACTGTCGGGGCTTAATAAGTTCTAAATAATAATGATTTTCCGCTGGATTAGTATAGATGCTTCTGTCAGCTGAGGCTGATTTCCACCTAATTTGCAGGGAATTTGTGCAGCACAATGATGAGCTAAATATTTATGCAGAAAGGATGTATGTACAAATCACATTTCCATAAGAAACACAAGGCAAATGAGAGTTTCCCACAAAAAAGTTTATTGATGGGAAAAGATGCTTTAGAGAATCAAACATTAGCCAGGATTAACCAGCATTATCCAAGAGTTAGCCATATTTAGGCAATTTTAGCACTTATGCCAGAGAAGTGTTTTTTATTAAGTGCTGCCAAGGATTACTGGAGGAGAAATTAGTTTTGCTCCCTATAGTTGAGGAAAAAAACTTGGGAATATATGGAATAGCTCTTTCTCTGACTGACCAAGCCATCTTGCTGGACTGTCATGAGCAAGTTGTCGCCTCTCTCCAAGCCTCAGTTTCTCAAGCTGCCATCTACTGGACAGGGTTGGATGATCCCCAAGGCCCTGCCCACTTTGTCTTGTCATTTCTGGGCACAACAACTGTGCCTGTCTTTTTGTTTATACTGAGGAGCAGGCTGTTGACCTCAGACTACCAACCTTCCTATGGAAGAAAAGGAGTCATCATTTATGCTACCTACTATGTGCCAAGCAACTGTTAGGTGCCTTATGTTAGTCAACTCATTACTCCTTATAGTAGCTCGATGGCATGGGTTTTATTTTCCCCTTATAGCTAAGAACAGAGAAGTTGCAGATTGAAAAGCCACTAGTGTGGAGTTTCCTCAAAAAGTTAAAAATACAG
The DNA here is from genome assembly GCA_004023965.1 of Spilogale gracilis. Lineage (NCBI taxonomy): Eukaryota > Metazoa > Chordata > Mammalia > Carnivora > Mephitidae > Spilogale > Spilogale gracilis. The sequence goes on along the minus strand of PITA01013382.1, from coordinate 53,268 downwards.
CTATCCTGTGACCCAGCAATTGCACTACTGGATATTTGCCAAGGTACAGATGTAGTAAGAAGGGCCATACGCACCCCAGTGTTCATAGCAGCACTGTCCACAAAGGCCAAACTGTAGAAAGAGTTGAGATGTCCTTCAATAGACAAATGGATAAGAAAGATGTGATCCATATACACAATGGAATATTACTCAGCCGTCAAAAAGGATGAATATGCAACTTTTGCATCAACATGGTTGGAACTGGAGGAGATTATGTTAAGTGAAATAAGTCAAGGAGAGAGAGTCAATTATACAGTTTCACTTATTTGTAGAACATAAGGCATAGCATGGAGGACATTAGGAGAAGGAAGGGAAAAATGAAGGGGGGGAAGCAGAGGGGGAGACAAACCATGAGAGACTATGGACTCTGGGAACCAAACTAAGGGTTTCAGAGGGGAGGGGGGTAGGGGGATAACATAACATAATTAAAAAATTATATTTGTAATCACTAACATAAGTGACATAATTTAAAAAAATAAAAAAGAAAAGCAACTGCTATGTTTGGGTCCATACTCCAGTCCTTTCCATACTCATATAAATTCAACAAAATTTTTAAAGTTGTTTAGCAAATTAGTATGAAGGGGCAAAGAGCATAGGACTTGGAATCATATAGGCGTGTTTGAATTCTGTCCCCCGCACCTCCAAGATACTAGCTGTATGCCTTGGTAAGTCGTGTCATGTCATCTGCACACACTTATCTTATGATCACCACAGAGCAGCACTATTGTGTGCCTTGTGGGGGACACTGTCTGACTCTTTGGTCCCAATCTGAATGGTTAGTCATTCTAGTTTTCCCTCCAAGCATCATCTTGGATGGTCATGCGCACTCCCTTGCTGGTGTAGGAAGCAGCTCTGGATGTGGCCCTAGCTTTTTCCCCGTCTTTGCTTCCTTGAATTCCTTAGGCTGATCTCACACAAGCCTTGGCCCTGCCTGACTTCTGTCTGTGCACGTGACATATGGCTGGACATGTGGGTTCAAAGCCCAGCAGTACCAGGTTCTGCTTGAGTGACCTGGAGTCGCTCATTTGATTTCTCTAAGACTCTATTTCTCTTCTGTGAAATGGGGAAGACTTTACAGACTTAGAGTTAAACACCATGATGTTGAAATTAATTACATTTTGATTAGCAGTCAAGGTTCAGATGCCTTGAATGAACAAATGGGTGAGCAACCTTCCTCCCATAAATGTTGCTTTAGGAGACTCATTTTTGCCTGGCTGAGACGTAGTTTCATATCGAGGTATCTCATTTAATGTTTCAAAACCCCGTATCAGGAACCACCTGCTGAGGTCAGAGAAGCAGCCCTGTGTCCTTCTGCTGTGCCGCTGGTGCTCATGGGTCCACCCTCTGCTTGGAATTTAGCTTTGCCAACCCCAAGACTCACAATCAGACTTTTGGTTTTGTGTTCTAACTAACACGAAAGGTTGAGGTTGAGGTTGTAACATGGCTTTGAAAAGATATTTCCAGAAAATTAGAAAGTTGTAAAAAACGTAGAAATCCAGGTACAAGGGGGACTTCAGAAACACACACACTCCATCTTAAATAATCCCTCTTAATTATAATTCACATAAAATGAAAACTCAGCTTGTAAAACAATTCAATGGTTTTTAGCATTTTCACAGAGTTGTTGTGTAACCGTCACTGCTGTCTAATTTTAGAACATGTTCATCACCTCTCAAAGAGCCCTGTACCTGTTAGCAGTTGCTTCTCATACATCCTTGGTAACCACTAATTTACTTTCTGTTTCTGTGAGTCCGCTTATTCTGGACATTTCATAGAAATGGAATCAGAGGATATGTGGCCTTTTGTGACTGGCTACTTTTATTTAGAACCATATTTGCAAGCTTCAGCCATGTTGTAGCATGAATCAGTACCTCACTCCTCTTTGGATGACTAGCATTCATCCCATCGTATGGGTAGACCATATGTTATTCATTCATCACCTCATTTGATGGGTGTTTGGGTTTTTTCTACTTTTTGGCTATTATGAATATAATAATAAATGTTCATACCAGCATGAACATTTGTGTACATGTTTTATATGGACATATCTTTTCAGTTCTCTTGGATATACACCTTGGGCTGGAAGCTGGCTCATAGGGTAACTTTAAACTTTGCGGAAACTACCAGACCATTTTCCACCACTTCACAATCCCATCTCTAGAAACTCTGTTTTAGTCTTTGTTGGTTGAAATGGGTTTTCAGGTGCTGACAATATATTTGAACTTTAAGCCCCATTTGGTCTGAACATCAGAGTGAATTACGGGATTGAATTCAGCATGGCTGGAAAAAATCTGCTATGGTCTATATGGTATGATGTTGCATCTTAAATATCCTGTAATAAAATTCAAAACAGAGTGCAGCCTTGGATTTGAGTTCTTGAGGCAGAGCTGTGATCTAGCACAGGGAGAACAGTTTGGGATAGTGCTCATCTTGCTTTGTGTTCTTTTTGGTGAGAGGCTGAGACAAAGATTTGAGTGAAAGTCATTTCTTTGGGAGGTGAGCCCAGGAAATCCCTGGTAAGGAACAAAGGCAGTGAGACAGGAAGGGAAGAAAGTCAGTAAGGGATGTGTCCTCAAGCAGGTTACCACTGTGAGCTCATTTCAGCTGGTGGACTCTGGGATCCAGTGTGGAAAACACCCTGGAATTATCCCAATGGAGAACAGAAAAGATGGTGCATTTATCCACTGATCCCTGGTCTGCCAATTTGTTGAGGACTCCTTCAGGGGATATGAACTCCTTGGGACTTCTAGTTTGCCCTGCTCACTGGCCTTGCCTGTACCCTCAGCCACAGGAGGTGAGCGGCAGGGCTTGCCCTAAGCCTTTGGTGTGTGGAGGTCCAGGGTCAGGGAATCGCCAGCGTCAGCTATGGGGCCAATCCAAATGGGTGGCTGAGTAACTCACCAGTGGCTGTCTCTAACTACATTTAAAAGGTTCAATAAATGTGATGGAAGGCTGTCTCTCTTGACTTAAAAGAATCAAAAGAAGGAGAAATAAAATTTTTTTCCTAGGCCTTCCCCGAGGTAGGAAGCACAAAGCTTCCAGAACGTGGGAGATAGCTGATTCTTATATATATATATATATATATATATTTTTTTTTTTAAATGAAGTTAGAGGCTGTTCTTTTAGAAAGAAAAGAATGGGGCAATTGAAAGGCTCTTGCTGAAGTAATCAGAGCTGAGAGGCAGGAATAGAAATGGAAATCAGAATCCATCTTGAGACAATTTAGTGGGATAATCAAGGGCTAGGAATTGTGCTAGTCCCCCACAGATCAACACCGCTGGGTTCCACAGCCCTGAGTACATGTTTATCTTCAGGCTCAGTGGAAGAAGGAGATGGTGTGGCAGCAGCTTTCACATCTATTAGAGACCTGAGTCCCCTGGGGCACATGATAAAAATACAGACCTGGGGTCCTGTCGCAGAATCACCAAGAGCAGGGCCGGGCAATCTGTATTTTGACAAGTCCCCTTGATGACAGTGGCTCAGATTTGGGGACCTCTGAGAGGAGACAGTGGGACTTGTAGATAAAATTCCAGACATTTTGGGAAACTGACAGGATAAATCTGACGATCTACTGTGCTTCCTTAGCCTTCCCCCATTGCCCTGCTTAGATTTCACTGGCCCATGCTTCATAGCCAGCCCAGCCTATATGTGGAAGGAGTCAGGGATCCCTGGAAAGAGAAAGAAGAGACAAAGCTTTCAGGACATAAAAAAAGTCATTGTAGTTCCCTGCCTATCTTGTGATCTATGCCCAATTGGCACAACTTGCCCAAAGCACATTTCTTTTTTTTTTTTAAAGATCTTATTTATTTGACAGAGAGAAACACAGCTAGAGAGGGAACACAAGCAGGGGGAGTGAGAGAGGGAGAAGCAGGCTTCCCGCGGAGCGGGGAGCCCGATGTGGGCCTTGATCCCGGGTCTCCGGGATCATGACCTGAGCCGAAGGCAGTCGCTCAACCAACTGAGCCACCCAGGCGCCACCCCAAAGCACATCTCTTGCAGAAATTCCTGGGATATGTTGAAATTGCAGAGGAATAGACCCCAGTAGATAACGATTTTAGGGGACCAAAAGAATGTTTGAGAGAAAACAACCACTATCTGGTTGAGCCTAATCATATCTGGGGCAATAAGTCAGTGGTAGAACTCCCAGTGCTGGCTTGGATGTCAAGACTGACCTAGTGCACCTTCTCGTGGACTTGTCAAAAAATTTGCAGGATTTAAGCCCCATGTGAGCATGCCAATAAAGCCAGAGAACTGATGATACTGACCCTTGCCAGGGCTCATGACTTTGACCTGGACTCTGTCCCCCCACTTTTTTTTTTAAAAAAAAGATCTTATTTATATATGAAAGAGAATGAGAGAGAGGGGGAGCATGAGAGGGGAGAGGTCAGAGGGAGAAGAAGGCTCCACACTGAGCAGAGAGCCCCATGCGGGACTTGATCCCAGGACTCAAGGATCATGACCTGAGCCGATAACAGTTGCTTAACCAACTGAGCCACTCAGGTGCCACTTGGACTCTGTCCCTTTAAGATGGCTTTTGCATCAGTTCTACAGTGAATTCCCCACTGGGAAAGCTCCTTCACGAATATGGACGCCCCCCACCGTAACACTCCTCCAGTTTTGTTGTTAAGAAGACACTACTTTGGGAAATATTCCTCATGTTCTCCTTTACTTGGGAGCAAGTAAAACTCTTTTTTTTCCCGGTCGTTGGCTTGTTTGTTGTCTTTCGGCTTGACACCCACCAAAAGGCGAACCCGGTTTTGAGGAACAAACCTTTAACTCCTCTGTTGGCTGAGGTATTGGGCAGGAATGCCTGCGGGGTTGGATTTTCATCACTGGGAACTGGGACTCTCAGACCACGTGGTTCTCTCTCTGTAAAGCGTGGCCTCAGATAAGCAAAGAGCCAGACCAAGTCTAAACAGTTGAAAGGTGTACAAGAGGAGTTGCCTTAACTTCAGTCTCTCTAAAAACATGAAAGGCCATGAAAAAGTTCTCCTCACTCCCTACCAGAGTGGTAGGGTCATGGGCTGAATGGTCTTCCTGAAATTCATGTTGAAGTCCTACTCCCCATTACCTCAGAATGGGACCTTATTTGGGATATGATGGGTCCGTGGTTAAAGGAACGAGGCTGATACAAAAGCAAAGGTCAAGCAAAGCTTTATTTCAGGCCAAACATCAGAATTTTTCTGACCGGTCAGGGCCCTGGCCGATCAGGGTCTCTTCTGGAGAGAGAGTGGCCCCACCCATTCTTATAAGCTAGCTTTTATAGGGCAGTCACAAGCTGATTGTAATCACGCAGGTGCCTAGAGTTAGTACTTTCACTCTACTGTGATGATGAATGCATCCAAACTGTTAAATTCATAATCCCTTTTAACACAGAGTGGCTTATCAGGGGATCTCCATTGGTCGGGGTCCGGAGGGTAAGGGGATTAACTGATTAGGTGTACCTGGTCCTAAGTACTGGGAATTGGCTGCCCATTCTTAGTTTGCATCCGGGATGGGAGGTTTGAGGGGGTTAACTGATTGAGCGTCTCCCCCAGCCTGGCTCGCCTTTGTTTTCAGGGGCCCTTTACCCATACCTCCTGGAGCTGTTTCTCTGAGCAAGGTGGCTTGGACTTCTAAATAGGCCTATAAAGGATAGGGTCTTGAGAGAAGTAATTTGGTTCAAAAAGAAAAACAAGCCCCAAGTGGAGTCATTGGCCCGCCAGGACAGACTGAGACTTAATCACAACTTCAGCGGGTCCTAGCAATGGGACCTTTTAGCTGTTAGTCTGAAATTTCCTGCTGGGCACCAGTGAGGTCATCTGCAAGACAAAAACCTTGGTTCCCTTCTCCAAGAAAAGATGGTGTCCTGGCCTGGAACTCTTCTTTCTTTCCTTTTGCTAATCACCTCCTTGCCCGACTCTCCTTCTTTAAGAAAACCTTCCATTTTATACAACCTGGAGCTTCTCTTTGCTTGCGAGATGGGGTGCTGCCTGGTTCACGAAAGGCTTAATAAAGCCAATGAGATCTTCAAATGGACTTGCTTGAGTTTTGTTTTTTAACACAGTTAAAATGAGGTCATTAAGGTGGGTCTTAATCCAGTACGCCCCATGTCTTCATGGAAAGGGGTATTTGGAGACAGGTCACGTGAACTTAGGACGGCCGTCCACAGCTGAGACGGAGAACTCCTGCGGCTTGAACTACCTGGTCTGCGGCGGTACTTTCCACAGCCGACCCGGCAGGGACTACAGTCCGCTTTCTCTCTGCGGGACCTTACGTCCCCAGCTTCTCTGAGTCCGTCCTCTCCACCTTCACAGCCTGCCCTCTAACCCAAACCTCCAGGTCTCCCTGGATGCCTCGCAGTAGCTCCTCCCTAGCCTCTCTGCCTTCACTCCGAGGCCCCTGCCCAGCTGCCAGTGTCTTGTTTTATCAACAAACATCTGGCCATTCTCTAAATTCTCCTCTGGCTCCCTGTGGCCCTCCGGGTGGACTCAGATCCCTAGTCACAAGGCCCTCGGTGGCAGCTGAGGCTTGCTGTGCTGCGCCTTCTCCCCTCACGTTGGTCTTTCTAGGGATCTGAATCAGCGATCTCTGCCGGGAATGCTCTTCCTTACCCTCACCCTCACCCTTCCAGCTGATTCCCTTTCCTCCATGAGGCCTCAGTTAATACGGTTCCTAAGGGGACGCCAGGTTAGACATTTTTTTTTTTTAAAGAGCGCCCTTGCCAGGGCATGCTTGCACACGTGCGCACGTGCCAGCGCCGGAGCCGGGAGGGGCGGAGCGTGGGGAGGAGCCAAGGGAGAGAGGGCTCTAGCAGGCTCCATGCTCCGCCCTGCGCTGGCTGGGATTTCGGGACCCTGAGATCAGGACCGCAGCGGAAAGACAGAGTCTTGGGCCTTTCACCAACTGAGCCACTCCGGCGCCCCGCCAGGTTAGATTTTTGTTTGTATTCTTAACATCTTGCACTCTGCCCTGTAGTAGCTACATATTTGTAATTAGTAACTTGTGTAAGGATTTATTTAGTGTCTTACCTAGAATGTAAACTCCACGCGGGTAGGGGTTTTTGTTCTATTTGTTCACTTCTATGCCCCCAACACCTGAATGGTGCCCGGTACATTGTGGGTTTTCTGTCGGTATTTGGTGACTGAATGAATGAATAGAGTAGAATTGTCTGAAGGGCTGGGTCTGTCCTGTTCATTCCTGTTTCTCCAGCACTTGAGTGTGCCTGGCTTAGAATAAACCCCGTGAGTGTGTGTGTGTGTGTGTGTGTGTGTGTGTGTGTGTGTCTGTCTGTGTGTCTCTGTGTGTGTGTGTCTGTATGTGTGTGGGGGGGGTGGGGCTGGGGAGGTGAAGACAGGCAAGGAAGGGGGGGACATCAGGCACCGTTTGCTTGGGCTGGGAACACCGTCCTGCTAACAGACCCATGGGACGCAGTCTGCCCTCACAGTGATGAGCCCACCCAGGGGGCTGCTGGAGTTGAGTCCAAGAGAGGAGGATGTAGGGTGGGATGGAAGAGAGGGCATGGTTGAAATGGATGGTGGGGAGAGCTTAGGGGCAAAGCTGAAGCCAGAGAGGAGGCTGCTAAGGAGAGTTTTTCTAGGATTCCCTAAGTCCTCCGGTGTGAGGGCCATGTGAGTACTTAGTGGGGAGGCAGTGGCGGGCTCACCAAAGCTCACCCCCCAGCGAGCTGACCAGTGAGAGAGCCTTCCAATAGGAGAACCCTTGGCAGACTGGGCTGCGTTCCCACTGATCACCTTGACCTGTGTTGTGCTGGGGTTTTTCTGGTGTCCCCAAACTGGGCTTTTCTCCTGAGCTAGAAGATCATGTATAGGTGAGGCTTCCCCTTGAGAAAGCAGGTTTCTTCTTTTCCAAGGTGTCCAGCTCTTTCTAGTTTCTGGAAAACTAGAATGTATTCCAGAGGTTCTTGAGTGGGCAGGCCCCATTATTTATAGAGCCCCCTGCTCCTGGAGCCTCTACTGGCTGGCTGGCTTTGCTCAAGGAATCCTTCCTCTGACTTGACTTCATGGGTTTGCTCTGTGTGTTTCAGGGCACATCAGCACCTTGTCAGGATACTTGTGTTTGGATCACAAAAACTGTTAAGGGAGAGGAGGGGGAAACATCCATGGGCATGGCTGGGGCCCCAGACTGGGGCTGGAGTGGAGAATCAGCCCAGATGACTGTCCAGGGAGGAACTACCACATCTCAGGGCCCCAGGGATGTGGTTCCTCAAAGATTCCTTGGGTATTGTGGAATACCTGCTTGCTTCTATGGACGTCTTAATCACTATCTGTCCCTCTCCTCCTCCCCTAGCAATAGGGCTTGATCCAGGTATCTTAGATTGAATTACTAACTTGGGAAGCACAGAGTAAATAAGATACAATGGGAGGAATAATGTAAATGGGAAAATGGAAAGATGGGTTGTATTAAAATATTTATTGTGGTGACATGGAAATGTGATGGGGTAATTTACTGGGACTGCTCCGGGCTTTGTTGCTGATGCTACAGTGGGGTCAGAAAGTGCAACCTGCTTTGACTTCTGGTATTTTCTTCCTGTCTACCCCCTTTCCAAGGAGGTATCTTCTTGTCTTCAGTGGAGTGAACTGGACTCTATCTCAGGGAATTCTGCAAGGAAGCAACAAACGCCTCCCTCTCCTTTGCTCTAGGCTCCATCAGCTCTTTGTGACAAGCTCACAGAGACCCCAGGCTCTCTGGGCTTTAGTGTCTTCACCCGTAAAATGGGGACAATAGTACCTACTCTCATGGGGCTGTTGTGATGATTAAGTGAGCTAATACTTAATCTTTACATTCAGGTACATACTTGTATATGTAAATGTATTTCAAGGAATTGGCTCACGTGGGGGCTGGCGCATCGGACACCTGGGCTGCAGGCTAGCAGACTGGGAACTCAGGCAGGCGCTCATGCCACAGTCTTGAGGCAGAATGTCTTTTTCCCCAGAAAAAACCTCACTTTTGCTCTGAAGGCCTTTCAGTTGATTAGATGCAGCCCACTCACATCAGGACAATCTCCTTTACTGAAAGTCACCTGGTTGTAGATGTTAATCACATCTCCAAAACACCTCCAGCAACATCTAGATTAGTGATGGATTGAATAAACTGGGTACTTGAGCCAAGCCACGTTGACATATAAAACTGGCTGTCCGAGCATGACATTCCTAATCCAGCTCAGTTGTCCCCATGCATGCAGGTGCACTGGATGGCTGGGTCTGACCTCTGGGGAAGCTTCCTGCTCACACCTCTGCCTCTCCCCTCCATTCCTGACCCCCTACGTGGCTCTCCTTTTTATTCCTGTGGGTAGGGAAATTTGGAGGGGGGATGTCTTTGGGGTTCTGGAGATGGCAGAGGGGAAGAAGATGAAAGGAAGGGTCTAGTTGCATGATGCACCAGGTCCTGTGGACCCTGGTTATTACAAAGAGAAAAGCCAGACATCACCCACTGTCCGGATACATCTTCTGCCTGTCCTCACATGGCTTCCCTAAACTCATTAAGCTGAAAGTGTGTCTGTGTCCTTCACAGTCTTGAATTACATTAAGCAGCCCCCTTTCCTTGTCCCTAGCTCTGTCCAGTTTATTTGCCTTGATTATGATAGACAGGGGGAAGAGGGGCTGCCCTACCCTTACAGCTGGTGACTGTCACCCAGCCCAGAGTTTGGTTGGAAGATCAGGTGGTGATGAGCATTTCTCAATCAGTTGGAAAGGGTGTTTCCTACCTCTCTCCCTCACAGGATTATGACTCTTTAGTAGCAAATTCCTTATTATAGGTAGCTTGTCACAGCCTCCTTGGTTGTAAAATTTTATTTTAAAACAGTGTGTGCTACATAATATTTACAGATGAAATTTATATACTGTTTGGGATTTGTTTTGGAATAATACAGGAGGGGCAGGTGAGTGGGATACAGTTGAAATCAGATCAGCCATAAATCGATAATTTTTGAAGCTAGGTGGTAGGCACGAGGGGGCTTATTATATTTTCTGTGTACTGTTGAATATGTTTACAATTTTCCGTAGTGAAAAAAATTAAAGAGGAAAGATCTGAAAAAGCCCACATTAATGTATGAAATCCTTAAGTATGTTTTCAAATAGTGTTCCTCAAGAATATACTCAAAGTTCCACAGATGTTTGATTAAAATTTCATTTTCTAATATACTCTTAACTCTTTAATACTTGAAACCACAGGATGTGGGAATCTAGAGCTGGGGCTGACGAACTCTGTAAAGCACTGCGTGGCTTGCCGGGCATGTAGACTTCTGTTGGAATGCAAAAGCAGCTGTAAGCATTATGTAAGTCCGTTTGCATGGATGTGTTCCAATAAAACTTTATTTGTGAACATTGAGATTTGAATTTTATATAATTTTCACCTGTCACTGAATAGTCTTCTTTTGACTTGAAAACCTCATTAAAAAATATAAAAAGTAGAGCACCTGGGCGGCTCAGTCGGTTGAGCGTCCAACTCTTGATCTTGGCTCAGGTCTTGAGCTCAAGGTTGTGAGTTCAACCCTGTGTTGAGCTCCATGTTGGGTGTGGAGCCTACTTATAAATCAATAGATAGATGATAGATAGACAGATAGATAGATACATACATACGTAGATGCATGCATTCTAAGCTTGTGGGCTTAACAAAAACAAACGGGTGGGGCACCTGGGTGGCTCAGTTGGTTAGGGGACTGCCTTCGGCTCAGGTCATGATCCCGGAGACCCGGGATCGAGTCCCACATTGGGCTCCCTGCTCGGCGGGAAGCCTGCTTCTCCCTCTCTCACTCCCCCTGCTTGTGTTCCCTCTCTGGCTGTATTTCTGTCTGTCAAATAAATAAAATCTTTAAAAAAACAAAACAAAACAAAACAAAAACAAACGGTAGGCTGGGTTTGGCTTGTGTGCCATACTTTGCAGACGATGATGTAGATGACAGTTTAACACACTGGCGATGACCAACAGCTAATTTGGCCTTCCACAGTCAGTTTGTTTTCTTTCTTTTTTTTTTTTTTACTTTTTTTAAATTAAAATTTTTTTTATTTAAATAAATTTTATTTATTTATTTGACAGAGAGAAACATAGCCAGAGAGGGAACACAAGCAGGGGGAGTGAGAGAGGGAGAAACAGGCTTCCTACCAAGTAGGGAGCCCGATGCGGGGCTCGATCCCGGATCTCCGGGATCATGACCTGAGCAGAAGGCAGTTGCCTAACCAACTGAGCTACCCAGGTGCCCCATCTTTCTTTTTTTTTTTTTAGTATTTTATTTATTTATTTGACAGATCACAAATAGGCAAAGAGGCAGGCAGAGAAAGAGGGGGAAGCAGGCTCCCCAGTGAGCAGAGAGCCTGATGTGGGACTCGATCCCAGGACCCTGAGGTCATGACCTGAGCCGAAGGTGCCTCTGAGCCACCCAGACGCCCTCGGTTTGTTTTCTTGAACAACCAGGGGAATAAAACTTCTGTCATCTCTGGATATGTTAAAAAACAAAAGAAAACAAGACACTTAAGCCAACTACAGCATGTGTTGATTGAAGGAGAATCAAATAATTAAGGTATGATTAAAAGTCATTTTCCTTATTGCCCGGCCCTAGTGCACTACCCAGACGTAATAGCTGGGGTCCCTGTCCTCCATGGTCCCAAGGCACACCTTATCCTCTTCCTCCCCAGAAGGCCAGACATATGTCTGTGTTGATTTGGGGATTAAACAAGAGTCAAAGATAAGCTGACCACTTCCCCAAAGGTAAAACACACTTTACATTTTGAGGATCAGCCCCCCACTGGCAGGTGAACTCTTGCCCTTAAGTAAGAAGGGAATGGTTGTATGTCTGAACTGAACGGACAGGTGTCGTTTTTGCTTTAAAAAATTTGTGAGCAGGATTGCAATAGTGAAACTTGGGCAAACCTTTCTTCCTGCCTTAACTTACCCAGTCCCTCTGGCCCTATTCAGGTCCCCAGCTGCTGGGAGCTAAGTTATCTGGTTGATCCATCATGGGTCTGATGTCTCCTACACTTTGTTTTGTTTCACTCCTTCTCTGCTTTTTCTTTAGATTTTCTGAGAGTGGACACTAATTTGACTCTCAGCTTCCTATTTTTTCCTTAGGGAATCAAACCAGGTTATTTTTGTTCATGAGGTAGTGAAATACATTGAAAGTAACAAAGGGAAAACATGAAAGAGAGAATGCCTGTTGCTTCTGTTGGGATCCTTGCTGGCTGTTCCAGAGAGTTCCATGGAAAACACTTAGATATTCAGAACAAAGGGTAAGTGGTGTGTGCACTGCATTTTCCTTTTAGAACTAGGAGGGAGGAGCCTTGGGCACTAGCTGGTCCAAACCCATCCCTTTGATGGGGAAGCCAAGGCTCAAGGGGGTGGGAGGCAGGAAATAGGGGAGGGGTGCATGAATGGGGGAGAAATACAGTTTGGGGAGGGTGAGCAGGTGAGGAGCCCGAGAAGGGTGGAAGCAGGTGCTGCAGGGTGTGTGCTGGCTGAGAGATGAAGGGGACAGGGCTAGGCCAAGACAGTTCTTGAATGCCCAGCTTAAGATATGGCCTCCTCTTGGGGATGAGAGCCTATTGGAAGGTTTAGGTGAAGGGTATTGGGTTCTGTTAGGCTTTAGAAAGATCTTTCTATGGAGGAGGGATGCATGACCAGAAGCTGGAAACTGGGGGTCCTAGAGGAGGACAGGATGGCTGGGCAGCAGATGTGGACCATTGGTAGTGGGGGAAGGGGACATGGTGGCTTGGGGAAAGGCAGAGCCAGGGCAGGGGGTTCTGTCCGGATGGGGGGATGAGTGTATCTGAATGGTGGCATGAAGGAGTATGTGGAGGAGGAGAGACTGAAGAGAGAAGAGGGCTGCCCTGGTGGAGAGAGTCCAGGGGGTTGGTGACCTAGGGCCAGGGGAGGAGAGGGAGAGGACTGAGATGGCAGGTGCTGGCCTTGACAGCTAGGGACCCAACCTACAAAGGCTGGTCTCTGACACCCCCGTTCATAGTTCGTGTTCTGGTGTCGGGTGCCCCTACCCATAGAAGCATTGGTCGCCCGGAGGACAAGCCAGATGGATGAGCTCTGGACCCCGGGGTTTCTGACTCCCCTTCCTTGCTCTTGGAAGGAGACAAAATCAAGCTGGTGCTGGTTACTGTTCAGTGATGGTGGATGTGAGAAAGTGGAAAACGTAATGACCAAAATGAAAAAAACTGCTCCCTGGATGTCTGGAAGCATCCCGAGCCCATTCCTGCATTTAATCTCATGTCTTTGGCCAGGTTCCCTGCATGACATGAAATGCCGTATTTATTTCAGAGCTTTTCCAATTTCTGACAATTAGTTTCTTGGCCATTAAGCTGGGCTGGAGCAGGAATACTTTAATGTGCTTATTTATATCTTGTTGGTTACATAAGTTCCCTCGTAAGTAAGCTCTATGATCCCCAAAAGTGTCAGTGTGAAAGCTTAAATGGACTCATCAATTTCTCAGCCTGTCTTCCTGGAAGGTCAGCCTTGAGGCAAATTGCAGCTTTGTCACCACTGATCTTATGGCCCTTCCACCACTTTTGCCTCGTTTTTGAGCTCGAGAACCTTAGAATCATGGAGTTACAGAATTTGAATCAATTTTAGGGGGAAGTGGGGGCAGCGGAGGGGGGCCCTTCCTGGTGGAGAGGGAGCCCAGATGGATACGTGGAGGGTCTCTGAGCCTGGCCTTTCAGAGAGCTGGAGCCTGCAGCCAAGGGGCTGACACGGGCTGGGGGTGGGTGAGTCCTTGTCGCTGGAGGATTTTACACAAGAGGTATGCTCAGACCGCCCCCATGGAAGATCCTTTTGGTTACATTGCGGAGGATGCAGGGAGGGAGGGGAGGTAGGCAGCGGTCCCGTTGACCATGATCAGCTCCCACACCCCCATCAGAGCCAGTTAAAACCAGCTTCATAATTTTAGAGTCCACTTCAAAGTGAAAAAGAGAAGCCTCTTATTCAGAATTTCAGTACAATGGAATATTATTCGGCCATATACAGGAATGGAATACTGATGTGTGCCCCGACATGGACGGACCTCAGAAACATTCCCCTGAGTACAAAAAGCCAGACATGACAGGTCACACATTGTCTGATTTCACTCCTGTGAAACCTCCAGAAGAGGTAAATCCAAAGAGACAGATAGTAGATCAGTGGTCGCGGAGGGCTGGGGGCTGCGAGGAGTGAGGAGAGCCTTAATGGGCAGGGGGTTTGTATTTGGATGATGAAGTGGTTTTTGGAGCTCCGTAGAAGTGGTGGGTACACAAGAGCACGAAACACTCAATGCCACTCGATGGTATGCTGTAAATGGTTAATTTTGAATTTTACATCAATAGAAAAAATATATTCACAGGGCCTGGGGAATAGGATATAGACATCATTTGGGGGATGGGGAAGGGAAAGCAGAGGTGCCTACCCTACCATTCTGGAGTGATGTCCTGTTTCCGACCCAATAGACATAAAGCCAAATTCTTCCAAAAGGCTTAATTTCTTGATAGGGCTCAGAAGTTCTTTTACACTTTTTAGATAAACTGTCCTGCTATTGTGTGTGCATGTGTATGAAGATCTGTTGGTTTACAGTAGTGGTTACCATGAATGTATAGTAGGTAGCTTGGACATTTGGATGGAGGTCATGAATTCCATGTCAGAATTATGTGTCATTAGGTACTCTAAATTCATCTAGTGTGGAAAGAAAGAGGCTGATGTTGTAGAAGCCTGAAGGACCACTGTGAGTTCAATTTATGTGGTCTGAGTCTTATTTGATACATCACAGGAGTTGAGAATTGCAGGAAAACTTCTCTAAGTGCCCTAATGATCTTCCAGCCCAAAGGGAATACTTTGAGTGAAGGGAGGTTGCTGCTTGTGCTCAATTACTCCAAGACTTCAATGCCTACAGTGTTTTTATTTCCCTGTGCCTGAAAGATGGCTTTCTCTGCTTTATGCCTACAGGTCTGTTGTTTCCTCTGAGGCACACCGGTTACCCTTCTGCAGGGAGGTGATGACAGAGATCCTGTCCCTTCTTCTTAAACTAAATATTCCATGTTACCTTGCAGCCGCCTTCATAGTCTGTCGTCCTTCCTGGGCACACCGCCAAGGAAATGTATTCACATCCTTGTTAAGACCTGGTGACCCCCCATCTCAAAGCCTGCTCCTCTTCCCCTCTACTTAGTCTCCTTCTCGGGGTGTTTCCCCTCCTTCTCTCGGCCATTTTACACAGAGGCCCTTCTTCTGATTCTTTGTTCCATGGTGGGGGTTGTTGCTCTCCTAGGAAAGGGAGACCTGCATATAGGAGGCACACTGACTTTGTAGACTCTGAAAGGGAATGAGTCAGTTACGGGCTCAATTGTGCCCTCTGCCCCCAATTTATATGCTGAAGTTCTACCCCCCAGGACCTCAGAATGTGACAGTGTTTGGAGATAGTATCTTTAAAGTGGTAATCAAGGTAAAAATGAGGTAATAGGGGTGGGCCTTAATCCCCTAGGACTGAGCCTTAAGAGATTAGGACGTAGGTAGGCATGAACACACACACACACACACACACACACACACACACACACACACGAGGAGAAGGAGGCCATCTGCAAGCAAAGGAGAAAGGACTCAGCAGAAATCAACCTTGTTGACACCTTGATTTCGACTCCTAGTCTCCAAAATGGGAGGAAATCAGTTTCTGTTGCTTGGGCCACCCAACGGCAGCCCTCACACTAGTCATCAGAACATCCCTACCCACTCCAGCTGGCCTCTCCTCCTTCTCAGAGGGGTCACCCTCTGCACTGCCCTGACCTCCCACCTGCCCAGCAAAGAGAAGGTGACTTCTGGCTGAGGCAGAAAAAACCCCAAACCCAGAGGCAAAAGCATGGTTTAAGTTCCCAGCAGGCTGCCTGTGCACTGGATAACTTGTGGCAAAGCTTTGGCAGTATCCTTTGCTTCTCCTGGAACCTGAACCCTAATTTTAGTGTCTTGTTTATAGATTCTCTCAACCCCCTCTGGACTGTAGGGTTATTGTCCCCAGGTGCCCAGAGTAGCAGCTCTGACTTAACTGCTAGTTTCTGATGGAAATTGGATTTAATAAGGCTTATCAGCAGGGGCATTCTGGTAAACAACATGGATTGGGTCATGCTCTAGGAATGATTCTAGATGCTTGAGGTTCAGAGGTGAGATGATGTCTCCCAGACATCACTCCCCATCAGCGGTCCAGGGGTCTGGATGGGGCCTGCCCTCCAGAAAGCATCTAGAAGGAGGGAGCTGGTGTGGGTTTCAGTCCCCGGCAGCTTAGAGCTCCCACCTAAACATAGTAGTTGCTATATAGGGTCTCGCACGTGCCCTCCTGGGGATCACCGTTCTGCGGTGCAGTGAGCTGAAGCTCATTATTAGTCGGATGCCCAAGCTACAGTAAGAGTGGAACAAAGTTCATCTCTCTGTGGCTTCACTCTAGCTGGTATCTCAAGCCAGGCATTGATTATAGAAGTTGAGAAAGGCCAGTGCAGAAAGCAAACTCGGCCCTCTGATTGGCTGAGTGAGGTCACCGGGAGCAAACAAGATGGAAGGATGGGAGGTGGGGGCCTGGAATTGACGGTCCCAGGTTGAACCCTTATTACTGACAGTCAGCTTTCTTCCATGTTCACTGCTGTAGGGCAAAACTAATTGTCTTGGTTGCGGAGTCTGTTTTCTTCCAGGAGCAAAGGGCAGATATGTTAGTGTCTGTTTGTGTCAAATGCAGGAGATAGGAAGGAGAGTGAGGGATTCAAATAGCTGGGGGTAGGGATGTTGGACCTGGCTGGGGCTGGCTGATTTAGGGGGCAGCGGGAGGGTCAGCAATGTGCATGTAACTGGGTGTCTCCATCACTCACCCTCAGGCTGAATGAAGCACAGCCCTGAGCCCACTTTGGGCAGCACAGAGTATTTATGAGCAGGGTTCTGAGAGTCAGACCAGAGCTGCTGCCGCTGCTAACCAGAGGAATTTTGTGGCTGCTGCGGTCATCATCCCTGGGGTGCTTTCTGTGGTGGAAGGTCTAAAATTAAGGCACAGTGCAGTCTGTTGTCTACATCTGTGAAACGGGGAGACTTTGTCTGGCCTGATGGCAAATCCCCCTTTCCACTCTGCTTTCACAGGTCAGGTCCCTTTGCTAAACAACCCTCCTTATCCAGGGGACTGTGTGCAGTCCCTGCTTCTCCCTTATAGCCGATTTCAGTTCCCTGCCAGATCATGAAATTATTCAGAGAAGCCCATAAATCCTTGCTCTATTGATAATACAGGCCTGCCTCCCACGGCCCTCAGTGGCTCACTCTGCTCTGCAATACAATGCCCATGTGGCTGGTATGACATGCAGTGTCGTTCTCACCTGGGCTGGGAGTATGTGTGATCAACAAACTGCTGTTGATCATATCTACCTGATGCCAAGTGTTGCATATTTGGCTGTCCATCCCCATAACCCGGTGGCAGGAATATATCCCCTAGCGACCGAGTGGTTAAAGCCCGCTCTCCCCAGCCATGCCTGACAGCCGTCATGTCAGGCTCTCTGGGGAAGGGAACATGTCTTGGTTTAATTCAGTTAAACCTTTGAGTTTCTCTGACCAGATTCCCCTTCGGTGGGTTGGAGGTTACCATTCAGGGACAAGCCTTCCTGCTCTCACCTCCAACGTCATTTTCTGCTCCTTCCCTGATCCAGGGCACAAGGTTGAGCACATCGTGAGCTCTGCTAGCAATCCAGATGGTCTTCTCCACTCTTCTCTTCGGAGGCACTGATAAAATCAGATCTCAGCAGGGAGGGGGCTGGCTTGGTGTGCCAGCACCCCCGTATTTCAGATGCTTCTTTTCGTGATGAACGAATGAATGAGCAAGAGGGAGTAATGACTGTGATGGGGAGCTTGGCTTGTTGCTCCCTAGGGGTCTATATTAGTTATGAAAGGCACGCACGTGGGGGCTGCTGGTCCTCTGCCTGCATCCCCTACACTCCAGACGCTTGAGCATGCTGATGGCCTCCTATGGCAAGGTCCTGCAGCTCGGCGGGAGGGCCTTTGCTGGCTGCAGAAGCTTGTTGGTGCATGGGGCAGGTTGTAATGCTGGGAAAATTAACACCCCTGGGAGCAGCACTCAACCAATGATGCATGGAAATTGTTGGGTAGAACTTGAGCTCCCTCACCCCTTGGGTGGAATAACTCTAAGGTACGTTCATGTTAGCATTGAACAATAGAAATATAATGTGAACCGTAAGTGTGAGCCACATATGTTCTTTTAAGGCAAACAGAAACAGGAAAGACCAATTTTAGTACTATATTTCAACCCAGTATATCCAAAATATTGTCATTTCAATACATAAGTGATATAAAAATCATTTCCGTCCCTATTTGGACCAGCCACATTTCAAGTCTTCAATAGCTCCATGTGGTGAGTGTATTGACCAGCACAGTTCCCTACCATCTCCTAGAGGTTCCCTCGAGGGATTAAGCAAAAATTCCCCACAGTGGTAACCTGTTGATTAATGTCCCATATTAGCTTCCTTCCTTTCCCTATCTCAATTTCCCACTCTCCAACTAGAGTTTCCTAATAGTACCTCCAGAATCAGGGTCTGCTGTTGGGGTTCCCTTTCTAAGTCGGGCAGTCATGAGACCAAGGGTACTCTAGAGAGTAACACCAGGACTCCCGAGTGAAAGTATCAGGAGAGATATTAGAGCAACACCAGAGCTATTCATTCACTCACTGACTCACTTACTCATTCAGAATTATGTATTGAGCTCTTGCTGTGTGCATTGCATTATGCTGGATACTGTCCAAAAGGGGAACTGGGTATGAAGCTCCCCATCACAAGGGGTGGTCCAGGAAGACTCGTACTGGCTTCTTGGTGGAGCAGCTCCACAAGGACTTCGTGAATCAGACTAGGATTTTGATCACATGCTGTCTGGCATCCTTTCCAGCCTATAGACACGGCCTTCCATGATTCATCTGTGCCTCTGAGAAGCTTCTCACGTTGCTAATTGCCTGCCTCCCATGGCACGCTGCTCCCTAAAACTGCAAATCAAGGTTTTTGTGACATTTCTTCTCTAGCAGTGACTTGTGATTAGGTTGTTGTTCCTAAAAAAGGTTCATCCCTCATCATCTTTGCAATTTCCCTTTGATTTTCTTGTTTGGCAAATTGCGGTTCTCCAGATAAAGACTGGTTTGGAGCCTATTCACTTTCCCCCTTCATTACTTAGCTGGAAAACACACCTAAGCCTCCTGTTGCTGGAAGGAACCTCAGAGACCATTTGGTTCAATGTTTTCACTTCAGAGATTGGGGACCGAGGGCTGGAAAGGGAGAATTGCTTGCCCAGAGCCCCATGGTGGAACAACAGCATAGCTAAGATGGAAGGAAAGTGCCTGAGGTCTCTGCAACCTCTTTCCCAACTCTTGGCCTCAACCATCCTAGCTGCATCCATGGGACTGCCCAGGCCCTGGCCAATGCCACACTGGGAGGTTGAATAAGCCCACAGAGGGAGCTGGTGATGTTCATGATGGGTGAGTCCAGAATCACTCTGAGGCCTTTGGGGGAGGCCACACCTTAGTTAGGACTTGAATCAAGATTCTAGCTCTTCCTCTGGTGGCCGCAGGACTCTCACTGGGTCTCCTGGCCTCTCTGGGCATCAATTTCTACTTCTGCAAAGTAGCAATGATGACCATAATAATTGTTACCACACTTTGATCTGGTGATAGAGGCCAAATAAATCCTTGTCCCAGCCTGCAAGTCTGGCCTCTACTGAACTCAATGATTTCCTCTTATGCCAAACCATCATTTGGTCTCAGGACCCAAGCCTCCTGGACTTTTTCTCAGTCTTCCAGGCATGCAGGAATTTTCCTGCTGCTAGACCTTTGTACTGTTTCTTCTGCTAACAGTGCTCTTTGAACCACTTTCTCTTTAACTGCTTGTCTACCTAATGTCTTCTCAAACTTCAGCTATTTTTTTTTAAAAGATTTTATTTATTCATTTGACAGAGGGAAACACAGTGAGAGAGGGAACACAAGCAGGGGGAGTGAGAGAGGGAGAAGCAGGCTTCCCGCCGAGCAGGGAGCCCGATGTGGGACTCGAACCCGTGTCTCCGGGATCATGACCTGAGCTGAGGGCAGTCGCTTAACCAACTGAGCCACCCAGGCGCCCCTCAAACTTCAGCTCTTAACTCAAGAATGACCTTGGAGGACACTCTCTGGGCCCCCAGATTATTGTGGCTCCCCGTTACATCACTTTGCATCTCTCTCTCAGCAAATCTGTCTCAGTGCTTCATTCGACTCTCACTGGTGTGATTATCTGATTTTTGTCTTTAATCAATTTTTCTCTGATTAATGTCCTCGTGCATTAGACTATAAGCTCCATGAGGGTATTCTTGGCACTTAGCATCAGGCCTAGCAGATAGAACCTGCACAATACATATTTCACTGAGGTTTAAATATTAAAAGTCTTTCTGAAATATGATTGTTCATATAATCCTGTGGGTCACCTTGTGAGGGAAGGATTATTATTGTATTTTGTGGCAGAGACGGTATTGCTTACCAAAAATTCCATTTGTTTTCTTATACTGCTTGGCTCCTTTGGAGTTAGGCAGAGCCAGGTGACTAGTTCTGGCTTATAAAATATGAGTGGAAGTCATGCGTGTGCCTTCTGAGGTAGTGATTTAGTTCTTCCCTTGTTGTGTGATACAGATGCCCATGTTCCAGATGAGTCACCTGCAAGGGGGTGGAGACTCAGTCTGTGTGACTGTGTTGAGCAGAGCTCCTCACAGGCTTACCTTGGATATTATGAACAAGAAATACATTTTTGTGGTGTTGTAAAGGCATTGATTTTTGAGCTTTGTTTCTCACACAGCAAAGCTTCGTGGATCATGACTTCCATTTTTTTCAGGTAAGAAAATTGAGCCTTGGAGAGAGGAGGTGACATGTGTAGTCACTGGAGCTACCATCAGAGCTGGGATTCCGCCCCCTGGTGATCTCATGGGGTCAAGCGGACGAAGGTAAAAGTCCATTGAAAACTAAACTGCTGTGTAAGAAGAGATTTCGAAGGGGTTTTTCCAAAGGTCTGGTCTAGGGGTTCTTTGGCCCACCTTGTGGGTTGGAGGTAAGGATACAGAGATGCCACTAGGTCCTGCTGGTCTGGACACTCTTGTACTACCTTCTGAGCTTGAGGTTCTTGCTTCATAGACGCTCGTGAGTGGCAGTTGATAGCTTTGAACATTTAGAGTGAACACTGGCCTACTTCCCACCCTCCTTCCTGTCCACACCATTGGGCTCTTTTGTCCCAGATGCCATAAGATCCAAGTTTTTTGGGTCAGTTAGTCATGTCCCCTGGACCTGATGCTCAGCCAGTGGTCACCCGGTCTATGTGGGAGCACATTCTGCATTTCCAAACCAGACCAGAGGTGGGTCACACTGCTCAAACTAGACCTCCCACCCCCTTTTTCTCTATCCCCTCCTCACTCCCAACTCTCACAACACAGATACCAGTCCAACCAAAAGCCTCTCAAAAGATGTGATGTGCATTCTAGGCAGAGGAAATATCTTGAGCAAAGGCAGGGAGATATCAGAGAACTTGGTGTAGCAGACACAACAGTTATGAGCCAGTATTTTTAATTTTCCCTGATTCTACAGGGAAGAATTCTGGCCTGGTTGGACAGCTCCTGAGGTCATCTTTGTTGTTTAGAATCCAGATAAACTAGGAAATGGACAGAAGGCACCAAAGCTGTGAGAGGGTTAAGAGGGTCGACTCAGTAAAGAGCTAATATGGGAACATATGGAGGGGGCGAGAAATAGAAAAGCTACATGGTCTGGAGGTTGAGAGTGAGTGAAGGAGAGAGCATGAGTTTCAGGGAGATGCTATGTGAGAGATACTGAAAGCAGCAGTAAAGAGGAGGTCTTAAAGATGTTTGTTATGTATTAAGAATGCATGTCTCCCTTTGAAATTCTTGGAGAGGCTGAGTAAATATTTATATGAAGTACTTTACATTACTTTTTGGTTGTTGGACTGTTTCTTCCAGTAGAACACTGTTGGGACTGGACGAGATGGCACACATCCATACTTGGGTTACATAATGTGGGGGATTGGAACTGTGAGCAGCCAGGGTCAAGATCGTGGTCAAGGGTGGTACTTAGGGCAGAGAATATCAGTATGTGAAGCTGTAGGAAATGGTAAGAATCTTCAGATCAGTGCTAAACTTATTTGTATTCCCGAGGGCCTCTAGATCACCCAGGTCCTGCCTGCTGCTGTGTTCATTAGCTAGTGATTGTATGTGGGAGTAATAGTAATAAATATTTGTTCACATTTGCCATGAACTTACCACATTCCTGGACGATTTCTAAAAGCTTTGCCCATATTTTCTCCATAATCCTCACAACTATCCAATGAAGCAGGTATTATTATCATCTGGATTTTATAAATGAAGGAATGGAGACATGGAGAGGCTAAGTGATTTACCCAAGGTTATACCACTTAGAATTGGTGGAGCCTGTGTTTCAGTCCAGATAGTTTTAACTCTTAATAACTATGATAAGGTTCAAAGCAATTGTTTTTAAATGGAGGGAGGCTTTGGAAATCTCAGCAACATTTTCCCTATTCTTTATCCTCTTTCTTCCTTACCCCTCCCCTCTCTCTTTTGTAAAGGACTTACCATAACATTATGTGAATTTATTGGATTTATAATATGGTTTACAGAGGCAACAGTTTTAGTTAAAGAAAATTGGCTTCCTTTTCAAAATGTCATGTTTCTCATTTTCTCTCAGCATCTTGGGCTTTTTTCAAGCTCCCCTCAGCTCCTAAGTCATTCAGAAGCATGCTTCACAATTAGAATGCTAGAAACTTTCAACCGGCCAATTTAGGTTTTGTGATTTGTTCAATAGGACACTTAAAATAAACCCAGGAGTTGATTGTGAAGGAGAGGAATGAGTGGGAGCTAAAGGGGAGAGGGAAAGCAGCAAGTGTGAGGTAGTTGGGTGTCCACAGACACGAGGGGCTCTATTCTTCATCCGTAAATGATTCAGCTGTCTGTTTACATACCCTTCCAAAGGTACGGACATCCTCATTCATCCCTCCCTCCATCCATGCCTCCATCTGTTCGTCCAGTCAGATCCCTGTGTACCCTTCATCCATCCGTCTTGATTTGGGGCTCATTCCGTAGAACCTCAGTGGAGTGATGCCCATATTAGTTCTCAGGAATCTGTCTGGAATGGCTGATCCATTACCATTTGTTGAACATCCTCCACATGCTGAGGATTGTCCTGGAGAGTTGATAAGCATGACGGTGTATTTGTGTTCCTAACGTTCCCAGCAGCCCTACGGAAGTGAAGCTCACGAGCATTAAATATTTTTCACAAGGCTACATAGCTAAAGAGAATCAAAACAGAAACAGGGAAGGTGGAGAGGGGAGGGCTGGGAACTGAACAAAGGTTTGCTTCTGACATGGGCTGGGTTTTGGGGAACTGACTTAGAGAAGATAGGGTCACAGGAAGTTTAGTCAAGTGGGGTATGCAGTAGTATCCAGAGTATATCAGTCAGCTATTGCTGCATAACAAACCACCCCCAAATTCTCACTCCTGTCTCCCAGGAAATTTTAAGGACTTGGAGGTTATCTTCTAGGAGCCGGGAACAAAGGCCAGGATCTCTCCTTGGGCGAAGCTAAATTCTTTACCACATGAGACTAAAGTTTGAGAAGTGTTGTGTAGGAAGAAGGGTGGAAGAGAGGTGGAATCTTGATGCTTTGATCCTTGGGTGTTTTTTTCTTTGGGCAAGCTGAGGAAGGGATGCCATATTAGCTGCTTTTCCATCCATGGTTTAAAACTTTTCCCCGCCTGCTCCTTATTCTCCTCCTCCAGAGCAGAGTTCCTAGACCTGTTCTTTGCTATGGACCCCTCCCCACCAACAGTCAGGTGAGATATATGGACCTCTGCTCAGCAAAAAAAGTTTCAAATGCATAACATATACATAGGATTCCAAAGGAAACCAGTTATATTGAAAGATAGTTATCTAGGGGTGACCGAGTGGCTCAGTCAGTTAAGTGACTCTTGATCTCAACTCTGGTCATGATCTCAGGGCTGTAAATTTAAGCCCCACATTAAGTTCCATGCTGGGTGTGGAGCCTACTTAAAAAAGAAAGAAATAAAGATAGTTACCTAATTATTAAGAAAAAAGATTTGTGCTAAGCATTCTTCTCTACTAACACTTTCCTATCAACCTAATGGAGAGTTTAAAGTACTGTTGGATATAAATATTTCAAAATATCTGAAATATATAGCAACTGTTAAGTGATATGAAAAAATCCATGGGTTTAATTGGTGAAGTCCCAGGTCCTCTTAATACTATTGTGGATTGTTGCCTATATTCATAATGGAAGAAATTATTAAACTTCAGAGATTAGTGGGAAAAAAAGTAGTAAGTTCATAAATCACTGAATTCTCTCCATAGACCTATAGAACCCAGGCAAAGAATTCCTGCTTCAGAGTCTTGCAAATTTTAATTGGATACTGAATGAAAATTCAATTTGTTTTGAGAAACTTTTGAGAAGTTTGCAGAAGTCATTGAGATGATTAGAGGCACCCTGGAGTTGCGCACAACTTGAACTGGGACTTGGTGTACAGGTGCTTGATATATTTATGGATAAGTGTGGGGGGTTGTCAAGTCAATGGCCTATAATCCCCCCTCTTCTGGAAAGCTATATTGTGTGGCCTGGCTCAAAGGTGGGCATGATTTTCCTATTATCAGTAATCATATTTAAATTTATTCAACCCAAAAGCACTGGCCCAATGCCAGGGTGAGGATGGAAGGAAAATAAAAGAAAATTAAGAAAAGATGAAAGAAAACCAACTGTGCACAGCCTTTGGGAAATCCATTTGTAGCCACCCAGAGTCAGTGAGTCCATCTGGACAAAGCCGAAATTTCCACACTTTTTAAGACAGAAAAAGAATGGACGAGACCCAAGAGCAAGACTAATGTTTTAAGAAAAGGCATTTCCAGCATGACCCACAAAGGTTTTGATTATGTTAATCATTTTTTGCATAATTTTCACTGGCACTGTCAAACCTTCACTCACAGAAGGGCTTTCCTCTATGTTTCCTTTTAAGGGCTATGAAGGCAGACGTTGGCTGTTGGATGCACGCCAATTCTGTCAGAGCAGAGCATCTCCTTAGGAACTCAGGGGCCAGGAACCCTTTCAGTATTTTTATGTAATTGGCACCAACCCCTGTCCTGCAGGTGACAGACGGGCTCTAGGCATGGATCCGCTTAGGGACCCAGTCAGGATGGAAGCCTAATGGTGAAGTTGGGAACACTCTTAGCAGGACGACTTGTTGGAAGTTCGACAATGCAAAGGTGAGAGGGAGAGACTTTCCTCTCTCTGTGCTTAGGCCAACTTGCTGTCTCAAAACCCATCTGACAGCCTGCACATGAACATTTTAGTCACTGGAGGCTTCCTGAAAACCCTGGGAATGGATGGGCAGCGAGCCCTTTGGGGCATGAACCAGGGAATGGATGGGCAGCGAGCCCTTTGGGGCATGAGCCCATGGAGCCCTTTGGGGTACGCTGCCCTGGTGTAGAACTGAGCCCACCACCCAGAGACCCAGGAAGAGATAGTGTCAGCAGTGGAGGGGAACCGAAAGTGCATGTTACCCTTTGAGGGTAGGGTTGTTCCTTAAATGCATTGTGTCCAAGGTGGAACTCAACCCCATAAATATTCCATCAGTGCAGCCTACCATTTTTTTCTCCTAATCGTCTTTGAAATCTATCTGCTTCTCTCTGTGTCCACTAACTACTCCCTAATTCCAGCCACCATTTAATTCTTTAATTAATCAATTCGTTTAATATTTGTTGAATACCTTCAATGTCCTACAAGCTCTTTTTAGAGCCTGTTGATCTGGGATGTGTGGTCACCGCGTCTTTGGTGGCATTAAGAGTTCCCCTGCAACCATCACAAAGTTCAGTGCCTCCATTCTTCGTAAAGGGTGATTAGCAAGCTTAATCGTTTTACTTTCTCAGTATAGTGATGAAATATTTAAAACAGAATAAGGGATTTGGAAAGTATGAAAACCAAGAAACTGTCACCTCAAACTCACACACATGAACATTTGATCGTATTTGCTTTATATATATAAGGTTTTAATTTATTTTAAGAGAGATAACAGGAGCAGAGGGGAGGGGCAGAGGGAGAAGCATACTCCCTACTGAGCAGGGAGCCTGATGTGGGACTTGATCCTAGGACCCTGGGATCATGACCTGAACTGAAGACAGATGTTTAACTGACTGAGACAGACAGACAGACAGACAGACAGACACACACACACACACACACATTTATGTATTTATTTTTTTGAGAGATACAGAGAAAGAGCAAGCACATGTGCACACAAGTGTGGGGGGTGGGCAGAGGGAAAGGGAGAGAGAATCCCAAGCAGGCTCCTTGCCCAGCACAGAGCTTTATGCGGGCTTGATCTCATAACCCTGAGATCATGACCTGAGCTGAAGTTAAGAGTCAGACACTTAACTGAGTCACCCAGGTGCCCCTGCTTTGAATTTTTTCCTAAAAAGATAAATAAAATGCTATGTGCAGTGCTGCAGGTGCCCCTTTGTGCTTCTCCTCAACCCTATTCTCCAGTCCTCCAGGTAGATCCTGTCCTCAGTTGACATGTTTTTCCTGCTCAGATTTTAATCTCTCTCTTTGCCTTTGTCAATTTAAGATATTAACATAAGTGATACCATGCTGTAAATATTTTGAAGCTTGATTTAAAGTTTCAAATATTAGGTGTGTTTGGGTGGCTCAGTTAAGCTTCGGTTTTCGGCTCAGATCATGATCTCAGGGACCTGGGACTGAGCCCCATGTTAGGCTCTCTGCTCAGTGGGGAGTCTGCTCCTCCTGCTCCCTCTGCCCCTCCCCCTGCTTTTGCTCTCACTCTCAAATGAATAAAGAAAATCTTAAAGTCAAACATTTAGTTTTAGAAACCATCCATGCTGATGACATAGCTTGAGCACATACATTTTAACGGTCGTGCGGTATTCCAGCCTGAGAACACTTGGCCACTGTGCTTCTCTGCTGAGGGATATTTCGGTTGTCCATACTTTTGTTTCTGATGACAAAGCTGCAGCAAACATCTTTATACCTCCTTTGTTGAGCACAGACATGGTATATTTATGTCTTCAGTTTTTACCAGATACTGACCAATGGCTTTCTAAAGAGGTGATCTTGTTATGTGATAGGGAATCGGGTGAACCTGGTTCTAGTCTAATTCTGGCATCCACTCACAGTGTGACATCCAGCTTCCCTTCCTTGGCCGCAGTTTCCCCATCATTAAGATGAAGGTGTGGACTAGCAGATTCTACAGTTCCTTCTCCCGAGCTGGTTAAAAAAGATGTTTTGTGGAAATATCTGCTCTCCTAGAAACAAAGAAATATCCCTGAGGTGGGTTTGCTGTAAGCCCCAGGGAGGTTTATTGTAGAGGGCAGTTGACACTTCGAGCCCCTACCAAGGATTGGGCACTTTTGCTTTTCATTTACTTGACCCAGGAGATCAAATGGTCTCTTCAAGACCACAGAGCTAGGAAGGATCAGAACTTGAAGCCAGGACTGACTATGGGATTCCAGAGTCTGAGTTCTGCTTTTGCTCTGCCACAGGGCAAGTTCCTTCCCAACACCCCTGTCTGGGTTGTTGGAATGGTCTTCTTCTTGGGAGTTGGTGGGCAGGCCATCGATGCCACGGGTCCCAGCCTTGGACCCTGCCCCAGGAATGTAGAGCTGAGCCTTGTAGATAAGAGGAGGGTGTAAGAAAGTGTCCCTAGTGGG
The DNA here is from genome assembly GCA_004023965.1 of Spilogale gracilis. Lineage (NCBI taxonomy): Eukaryota > Metazoa > Chordata > Mammalia > Carnivora > Mephitidae > Spilogale > Spilogale gracilis. Next base: position 25,483 of record PITA01013382.1, on the reverse strand, counting down.
ACTGAGCCAGAGGCTGAGGACACCACAAAAGCATGAACTCTGAAGGCATTTATCCTCTGACCACAGTCAATGAGCCAGTGAGGAACAGGCATCAATAAGAAGCAAATTAAACACCAGCTCCAGTTAATTAGTAAGCACAGCTGCTGGCTTTCTTGCATTCAATTTCAGACTCACATTATGAATTGCCTCCCCGGAGAAACCAAACCCTCCTTCCCCAAAAAAGGCCTTGGTCCAATAAACCAACTTTTAACGGAATAGCATCTTTCAATTGAAGGACGATGGCAACTTATCTCTGGGTCCTTGCTCTGTGGTGACACGAATTCTCTGAGCTGCTCAGTCTCACTCAAGGTTAGTAATGAAGGCATAATTGAAATGAAATTAATTGCAATAAATGTGTAATTAGCCCAGCCATTGATTAAGGGTGTTTGAAATACAGTCTGTGCATGAGACATTGATTGCCATGCTTTTTTTTTTTTTGATAAATGTAATTGCAATGATATCTTTTGTTACTCCAGAAGGTCTTTTTTGTGTAATGAATTTCCACAGGAAGGACTGGCCTTTGAAGCCATCTGACTTGATACATAGAGATTATTCCAGGCTCTAGCTTTTTTGGTCAGATTTTGTATAGGATCCGTTTCAGGGTGGCCCCCTAGCCCATAGGCATTTTTGTTCAAATTAGAGATAGGCCCTCCATACTTTGGGTAGACCCAGCTCATGCTAGGAACATAGCTTGACCAGTGGAACATGGGCTGGATTTCAGTGCTCACTGTTCCATCCTGCTGGGCACCTTTTGTGCAGTGAACAATTTTTACATCCATACCCATCAGACTTGGTATCCATCTCCATGTAGAGGGAGATGACAGGAAGGCAGAGCCAGATCTTATTGGCTTGAAGCCAGTGTCTTATGAGCAAAGCCTACAGATGCCTTCCTTTTCCTAGCCACCTTAACGGGTTAGATGTTAAACAGAAATTGCCTTCTGAAATGCTGGTACTCTTATCAGTGAGCCATGATGGAAGACAGTGGGAGTGGGCTCGGTAAGGCCTGGGGGTGAGGTGGGGTATAATCTGACCGTAGTACTGAGTTGTGGGCAGGTAGTAGCAGTCCTGGGCAGCCTTTTCTAACCACACTATTGGAGGAGACTTGAGGACAATCAGGCTCGACAAAATGCAGGGGACAGATGTGGGAGAGGGAAGGATAGGACCTGCTGGAGGAATTGGTGGGCAATAGGACTGGGGTTCCCTGGGGTCCTACACTGAGTCTGGGACAGTGGGGTCCAGGTTTGAGTTAGTTGAGTTACTTAGAATATAGTATGTTAAGGCAGCTGATCTACTCCAGGCCCTGGCCTTGGATGGGGCTGTACCTAGGCTGGGTGACAAGGGGCTGAAGGTCATGTCTGCTGCTCAGTGATGACCATTCCTCCCCAGCCTTCTGGGTCTGAAGGGGAATGGCTGTGATCCTAAGGCCTTCCCTCTATGAGTGAGTGTCTGCTGTTCACATTGAGGAGTTTACTCATTCATTCAACTTTATTCTTTCATTCACACACCATGTAAATATTTAGTGGATGTCTTCTGTGCACATGTGCTGTGCTAACTGCTAGGAATAAAGTTGTGACCTAGTCCCTCATGGAGGTCAAGTTTGAATGGGACAGTCACGCATTCAATAAACAAACAGATGTGCATATCCCATCCTCTTGCAAGGTGGGACCAGCTGTGCTGGTTGCTTTCCATTTGCCTCCAGATCCACGCTCTACCTTCCTCCCTCTACCCTTCTCTGTGCCCCATGATTGGAGGCCGATGATTGCAGACTGCATCAGTGGCTCTTCTGTTCTCTGCTTTTAGAGGCTTAGCCAACAGGGGCCCAACCAGAGACCAGAGGGAGAATGGGAGGGAAATGGGATATTTATTCCCCCAGATCTCTCGGGCTTGGCTGTGTCATTACTGAATGGCTCCACCCACCTCTCAGGTTCTGGTACAGCTTCCTCCTCAGGAGGCCAAGGTGTGTTAATGATGCTGCACTGTTTCTAGATCTGGAACACCGCATTAGCCTCTGTGTTTCCCTTCCCCTTGACCTATCTTTGTCGATGGCCTCTTTAAATCTCAGATTACCCAGCCTGGTTATGCCATATGTTTCTCCTTATGGACCTACTAGGTTGGTAGAAGTACAGGGAAATATGAGAAGGGACCAAGGGGAGCACTGGCTTGATGTGGGGTGTGTGTGTGTGTGTGTGTGCGCAGGTGGGGTGGGGATGAGTTGAGAATCAAGTCTAAATTCTTGAACTTGGCATACAAAAGCTGCGATGGTCTATCTCTCCAGCCTCTGCCACTGTCTGCTATTCATATGTATGCTCTAGAAATACCCATCTGCTTGTTTCCTGGACACAGCAAATCACTTCATTCCCCCAGGCCTCTGCACATGCTCTACCTTCCAACCAGAGTTCCCTCTCTCAAGTACCTGGAACACCTCAGTTCACCTGGCAGAATTCAGTTCAGATATTGTTACCTCCCTTAGGAAAGCCCTTCCCTTCCTGGGCTGGGCTCCTCCTGGCCGACAGCCTAGCTAAGCCCTACAAAGGAGGGAGCAGAACCAGCTTGGTCCTGTAAGGTCCAGACAAAGAGCCATTTCTTTATCCTCATCAGCAGATTTGGAACAAAGTTTGAAACATACACATATGCCATGGTTGCCATGGTTACTGTAAAGGCATTCTAAATGTGGATGGTTACATAATCAGCTGGAATAATTCTTTTGGAGAATAAAAAGTTCTGACCCTCCTCTTGCAATGAACCCAAAAACTGTAGGTGGTAAGTCTACCTAGAGTCCCTGTGGAATGATGCATTTGGGCTGTGGACACTAGGATGATTTGCCTTCAGAGTGCCCCCGGCCACCATCCAGGATGAAGCTTTCATTCTGTAGATGACAAAATTGAGGCCCGGAAAGGAGAAGTGACTTTCTTGGAGTTCCACAGAGAGCTAGAACCTGAGCCTGGAGAAGCTCCAGGTCACCATGGCTGGTGCCATAGGGACAGGAGTCCTCATCTTGATATGAGGCAGACTGGAATATAAACCAAGGTTCTTGGAGCCTCAGTTTTTAAACTTGGGCTATTACTTGTATTAGTCAGTGTAGTTAATGCTGGTTGCTATAACAAACAATTCCAAAATCTCAGTGGCTTTTCAACGATAAAAGTTTGCTTTTTGCTTATGACCCAGAGCAGTTGGGCATTTGATAGGTGAGATCCCATGTGATGATTGAGGAATCCAGGCTCCTTTCATCTCTTGGCTTTACCATTTCCAGGGATCATGAAGAACAGATGACAAAGGGCCTCCTTCTGCTAGGTGGACATATGGTGACAAGCATGGTGGATCTGTAGGAAGGGACAAGGGAAAAAGCTTGTCTCTAGCCAAGATCAACACAGCCATCTTGAGATCTTTTTATTACTTCAGCCAAACTTAGCCTGGTTGAATATGAAGATTGATGATCTCTGGAGCAGAGCAAGGAGATGATTACCAAGGGCCTGTTAAAGCCTTCCGCTTCCACATGGCTCCATCTCCAGAGGCTATGTTGGAATGCATCTTTTATGGAGGCCACAAGTTATAGGGAAAGATCAGAAACCTTGAAATCACACAGACCTGAATTTTATCTTTGTCTCATGTTTTATTAGTCATGGGATCTCAGGCAAGTTATTTACCTTCTCAGAGCCTCTGTTTCTTTTTTTAATTAATAATGAATTTTTGAAAGTAGGCTCCATGGCCAGTGTGGAGCCCAATGCAGGGCTTGAACTCAGGACCCTGAGATCGAGACCTGAGCTGAGATGAAGGGTGGGCTGCCTAACTGACTGAATCACCAGGCACCCCTCCAAGCTTCTATTTCTGTATCAAAACAGGGAATAATTAATAAAGATGAAAAAATTAGGGATGCCTGGGTGGCTCAGTTGGTTAAGTGACTGCCTTCCGCTCAGGTCATGATCCCGGAGACCCGGGATCGAGTCCCACATCGGGCTTCCTGCTCGGCGGGAAGCCTGCTTCTCCCTCTCTCACTCCCCCTGCTTGTGTTCCCTCTCTGGCTCTGTTTCTCTCTGTCAAATAAATAAAAATCTGAAAAAAAAAACAAAAAAAAGATGAAAAAATTAAATGGGCTATATAGAGAACAGTATTTGCCTATAGTAGGTACTCAATAAACATGCTCTTTATTAGGATCTATTGGCCCTTCAAAAATGTGACTACTTATTCCTCATACTGTGTTCTCACGTCCTGCTTCTTCACTATTTCTTATCATTGTCTGGCTAGCTGTGCCTTAGGCGTATTCCAGAAGAGAAGCTCCACCTTCTTAGCATCTTCAAGCACTCCAAGCTCTTTTCTAGAATGCTATCAACCCAACAGAACTGAGTTGGGTAGGCTGGTGGACAACTCTTAGGATCCATTCATCCAAATCATGCAATGTTTTGGAGGCCATGAGATGGCTGGATTTTATTCTAAGTGCAATCCACTGATGGATGTTATAGCCAGAGAGAAGAATGACTTACCTTACATTTTCAAAGACATGCTGGTGGTTTTTTGTTTTTGTTTTATCCCTTCTCCTTTGAGAACGAATTGTAGAGGTACAGGACTAGAGGTAGGGAGATCTGATAGTGTGGGAGTGGTTGGGATGGAGAGAGGTAGACATATTGAAGAAATATTTAGGAGAGGTAATCAATGAACCTTGAGGCTGGGAAGCCTCCCAGAACACAAGGAGCTGAAAGTGATCAGAGGGCCCATGAAGGATATAGAGGGTATGCAGTGAGGAATTGGAAACATGGAACATTGTTATTTTTCAACAAGACACACAACAGCAGCTGTATCTAAAGGTTCAGTTACAGAAAACCCCACTGAGCTAAAGGGAGATTTAAATCTACAGATAGAAAGCCTACCTGTATAAATAAGAAAAGGAAGCCATCCCATAGTCACTGCCAGGAGAGATTTTAAATTTCAAGGATAAAGAAATCTTACAAGCATACTTGAAGGTAAACATTTTAAAAAGAAAGGGAGAAAAATCAGACTGCCTTGACTGCAAATTTCTTCACAGCATTACCTGCAGGAGGAAAGAATCAGAGTGAAATCTTTGTAGGAAGTTACCCCAAAAATCTGTGCCTGGGCAAGAGGTCATTTGTATGGGCTGGCAATTTAAAAATATTGTTAGGTGCGGAGACAGATTATACTACTGATATGTTTCTTTTCTGGGGTGGGGGGAGGGCTGAAAAATGCATTTCAAAATAGCAAGGTGTGAAGCAAACATCTTAAGAATGGAAAATCCAACAACTAGTAATGAGGTGCCTGGGTGACTCAGTTAATCCTCTGCCTTCGGCTCAGGTCATGATCCCAGGGTCCTGGGATCGAGTCCCCCCCTCGGGCGCCCTGCTCAGTGGGGAGCCTGCTTCTCCTTCTGCCTCTGACTGCTGCTTTGCCTACTTGTACTCTTTCTCTATTTCTCTATCAAATAAATAAATAAATAAACAAATAAATAAATAAATACAATCTTTAAAAAATAAAAGAATAGAAAATTCAGGCTGTGAGTGGTGGCAGTAGGAATTGAAAGTTTAAACCTAGCATAAATCTAAATATACCTTATTAAAAAAGATTTTATTTATTTGAGAAAGAGAGAGAATGAGAACAGGGGGAGAGGGAGAAGCAGACTGTGAGCTGAGTGCAGAGCCTGATGAGTGGTTTGAGCCCATAACCCTGAGGTCATGACCTGAGCCTAAATCAAGAGTGGGAGGCTCAACTGACTAAGCCACCCAGGCGCCCCTAGTATATCTTTAAATGAAAAGCAAGTGTCATAAAGAACTCTAGAAAGAATGAAAATAATTATCGCTAATGGTTATTGACCACTTCCCGTATGGCAGGCACTAAATGCACTACCCATATTAATTAATTTAATTCTCATATCTTCATGAGGTGGGTACTTTTAGAAACTCTGTTTCAAAAATGAGGAACCTGAATATAGAAAAATTAGGTAATTCTCCCAAGATTATACACACATGAACCCAGGAAACCTATTCCAGAGCTTGTGTGACCAATTATATACTCCTTCCTAGATATGCTGGAGGGAGAGGGTGATAAAATTAAAAGTAGTTATGGGGGGAATCTTACAGATCTGTGTAAATGAAGATTTGTATAAGAGAAAATTCAGGTAGAAGTTCAATCAAATTACCTTCCTACAACAAACACAAAATAATCCTGGAATTGAAGTTTGTATTATTTGACCTAGGAGTTCTGCCTCTATAATTGTGTCCTAAGAAATAATCAGTAGTATACCCAAAGGATATTTTGTACAAGGATATTTATTGCAGTGGTATTTAATACAAGGGAAAGCTTGAAGGCAACACGAATGACCCAACACTTTGTAATTAGTTCAATTCAGTAACTTTTTTTAAATTCAATAAATTTTAATGCTGAACATTCATATGGTAGAAAACATGCAGTCATTTAAACTATACTGTGGAGGAAGATCTAGATACGGGTACTAGCATATAGACTCAGACTCAAATTAACAATAATTAAATAAGTTGGAAGTTTCTCCTTTATGTAATGGTCTGGAGATGGTCAGTCCAGGTCTTGCAGTGTTTCTGCTCCATTAAGTCTCTAAGGGATCCAGGCTTCCTTCTTTCTTGTTGCTCTGCCATTTGTAGAGCATGGTCCAAGGTAGTCCACACGTCATCTTTATTCTCTGAGAAGTAGGTAAAAGTGACAAAAGAGAGCAATGGAGGGCATGTCCCTGTCAACGCAACATTTGGGAATTGTATGTGCATTCCTTCCATTGACCAGAACTTGGTCACATGGCTACATCTAGCTGCAAGGGAATCTGGGAAATGTAGTTTAAAAAAATTCCTGGCAATCAGAGACATCTGGGTGGCTTAGTTTGCTAAGCATCTTCGTTTGGCTCAGGTCATGATCCCGGGTCCTGGGATTGAGCCTCATGTTGGGGTCTCTGCTCAGTGGGGAGCCTGCTTCTCCCTCTGCCTGCTGCCCTGACCCTGCGTGTGCTCTCTCTCTCTGTCAAGTAAATAAATAAAAACTTAAAACAAATACTGACAATCATTAAAAAGTTTGGACAAAAAAAAGGGAGCTCCTGGATGGCTCAGTTGGAGGAGCATGTGACTCTTGATCTCTGGGTGTCATGAGTTTGAGCCCCATGTTGGTTGTGAGATTCCTTAAATAAAAACAAAACTTAAAAACGTTTGGAGGATTCTGTTCCTAAAGGGACAATGGGAGAGTGGGTATTGGAGAACAAATAGAACCCTTTGACTCAGCACAGAAAAAAACATTTTTACAACATACAAAATGAGAAAAGCTGGAAACAAAACAGGATCAGTGTACCCATACAAACGATTTTTCCCCTACATAAACAGTGGTTATCTTTGAGAGCTGGGATTGTAGATAATTTAAATTTTCTTCTTTGTGCGTTATTATGTTCTCCCAATTTTCTACAAATTAACTTTTTGCTCCCATAATCGGAAAAACTCACCATGTATACATTAAAAGAAGTAATTTAGGAGACAGAGCAGTGTGTGTTTTGTGTCTGCAGCCACCTGTCCTTTCTTCTCTGACTTCCCTCTGCTGGGCCTCTTTTGTTGGTAGATTTCTCATTTCTCAGGCAAAGGGATGGCAGTGTCTATTTTGTGTCTCACATAGGAAAGCCCGGAGTGGGTTGTCAGTGAGTTTATTTTAGTGTGATGCGGGCAGCTTTCTGCCAGGAATACAGCCAGCCTCCAACATGGCCTTCTCCTTCAGGAGGATAACGAAGAGCACTTCTCTGGTTCTCAGGAAGCAAGGGCTCTTGCACAGAGGTGAGCAAGAAAGGGACTGTTCCACAAAGAATGGCTCTGGGGGATGGGGCAGGAACCAGGAAGTAGGAAGTGCTAGGAGGCCTCGCGGTCCTCCAACTTCCTGGAGCCTGCGATGTGAGTGGTTTAAGCAAGACCTGCTTCTCCCTGCCGTTTGGCTTCATACCTGATCTTTCCCAGAGTAGCGGACAGTCCTGACTCCTCAGTAGCTTTGTTGGATTGGTTGTCAGTTTGGCCTTTGGTCTAATGACCAGGTCTCAAGAGTCCACAGAAACCAGGGAGGGCCTCCTGTGTGCCAGGCATTGTCCAGGGCAATAGGAGTTTGCCTTTTACAAACTAGTGATTGCAGCCCCATGCTTTGGTTTCTTCACCTGTAAAGCAGGACAGTACAGCCTCTCCCTCACAGAATGGATAAGAGGATTAATTGAGCTGAGGCAGAGGAGGTGCCTAACCTGTGTCTAGTGTAGACGAAGACACTGGATTAGTTTGCTGGGGCTGCCCTAAGAAAGTACCACACCTGGGTGGTTGAAACATCAGCATGTCTCACAGCTCTGGGGGCTAGAAGCCTGAGATCAAGGTGTCAGCAGGGTTGGTTCCTTCCGAGTCTGTGAGGGACAATCTGTTCCAGGTCTCTCTCTCCCTTGGCGAGGAGATGGCTGCCTTCTCCCTGTGGCTCTTCTGATTGTCTTCCTCAGTGTTTGTCTGTGTCCAGATGTCCCCTTCTTAGAAGAAGGAAGTCCTGTTGAGTTGGGAACCAAAAGAAAGACTTCATCTCACCTGGATTACTTCTGTGAAGATGCTATCTCCAAGTAAGGTCACATTCTCAGGTAGTGGGGGCTTAGGACTTCGACATATGAGTTTTGGATGGGAGGACAGATTCAGTCTGGAACAAGCACCTCTAGCATCTAGAGCAAGATACTGGAAATACCAGTCATTATTATTGCCAGGATCTTTGTGAGCTTTGACACATCATCTTGCCCCAGGCCATCTCTAGTTGCCATGGCACTGATGTCCTGGAAAGGGGACAGCAGGGTCTTTCTTGTCTGAGCCATGATGGTGACATTCCTGTCTGTCTCCCAGGGTTCTGTCCCGGACACAGCAGTATGCCAACAGTCTCGGTGGTGCTAGCCAGCCTCTCCTTTAAGGGCCACTCCTCTTCTCCTTCTCCCTTTAAGAGTTTGAAAAATTCATTTATTTAGCAACCAGTACTATTATGCTTGCGATGTGCCAGATAATACTCTGAGTATTGTACAAATATTAACTCATTTAATCCTCCTAACAACCTATTATTTCTTGATTAGCAAATGGTAGAGCTTGGATTTGAACCTGGGTGGAATTGTGTTCTGAATAGCTACACTGTGAAAAGGAAGTAATGTGGAAGGACTGTAAACTCTGGAGTCAGAGAAATGTGAACTTGAATTCCAGCTAATGGGCAGTAGAAATTACCATTGCTACCTGTTTCATCTATAACTTTTCTGAGAAGAACGGGTCCATCCCCCACTTTTCCTGATCACATTTGGTTATGTCATTCCAGGCCTCAGCTGATTGGGCTGGGTGGACGTGTGACTTAACAGTGCCCCATCTGTTGGCTGGGACCCAGGACTTGGGTGGCCAGTCAGATTTCACTCTCAGACATTTGGCTAAGAGGCTTGAGCAGTGAGGATGGGAGCTGAAACCTTCAGTCAAAGGCATTATTGGGCTGGAGTGGTTCCTTTTTGGTCATGTACACACAAGAGTTAGAAGGCAGTGGAGGACAAGTGTAAGTAAATGGAGGAATGCTTTCAGAGCTGGAGATAATGGAAGAGGGCAAAGAGAAATAGAAAGATGCCTCTATAGAATAGAGTAGAGGTGGTCTCCAAGACGGGGAAGCATGTGTACACACACACACACACACACACACACACACGAGCTGGTGCTTTTTTACATTGGGCCCGTATCCCATCCCTTAAGCTCCTGTAAATGTTGGCTGCTGATACCTCCTAGTTTTTCCTCCTCCAGAGAAACCCTTGACTTAATGGCTTGCCAGCCATCTTGGTTAGTTCCCCACCCCTAGCCACTAGCTGCCAATGACTGACTCACATGGGGTCAAAAAAGCCAGCTTCCTTTACTCAAGAGGGAACCAACTTTGTGTTTCCATTCATGCTCTGGAGTTCCCTGGGAGATTAGGCTGAAGCTTGTCTTCACCTAAGACAACATCCTTGCTTAGCTTTCTTTCTACTTCCTTGTTCTGTTTCCTTCTCTTTTTTTTCTCGTGAAGGCCACCTCCACAAATCACTTGCAGAAGAATTTCCATCTCAAGGGCAAGATGAATTCCCAAGAAACAAAGACAGATACTCTGGTTCTCAACTGTTGTCCATATGAGATTTGGTTTTGCTGTGTTTCCTATTAGCATGCTGGGTAATCTGGTTTCCTTACAGTAGCCCTTCTTTGCTTGAGTTAGCATGAGGTCTTTGCTTCCTTCAGCAAAACAAGTCCAAATTGTATGAACTTGGTAAAGTTCCTCAGCCATTCTCAATTTCACTCCATTAGGAAAATGGTGCCCATGATTCTCGGACTTCTGTGCTTGCTTTGTTGATATAATAAGAGAATGCATGAGGCAGCTGCCAACATTGTGATTGGCTTAGAGTGGGCACTCTGTTAATGACTTCCCTTTTCTTTCACAATACTGTCTACCTCCCTTGTTCACATCAATTCAGAGGAGCACAAAGAGAAATGATATCAGACAATATATATCATATATCAGTATGACTTTTTTTTTTAAAGATTTTATTCATTTATTTGACAGAGAAACACAGCTAGAGAGGGAACACAAGCAGGGGGAGTGAGAGAGGGAGAAGCAGGCCTCCTGCCATGCAGGGAGCCTGATGCGGGGCTCGATCCCAGGTCTCCAGGATCATGACCTGAGCTGAAGGCAGTCGCTTAACCAACTGAGCCACCCAGGTGCCCCTATCAGTATGACTTTTAAAGCAACATGGAAATGTGGGTGTTCAGAGAGGTATGAGTTTAGAGTCCCAAAGACCCAAGTTCAACTCTTTGGCCCATTGCTTCTCAAATTATAATGAGAGCTAAGTCAGCTGGGGATCTTGTTCGTACACAGACTCTTGATTCAGGACGTCTGGGCAGAGCGCAAGATGCTGCCTTGTAACAGCTCCACGTAATATCCTGCTCCTGGGCTTTAGAATAGCATGACTTTGCCTAGCAGAACTCTAGTCAGTCCTTTGGTTCCAGAGTGATTTTTTTCCTAATAGGGTCCGTGTTCAAAGGAACGAGGTTGAGCAAAGCTTTATTTCACGCCAAGCATCGAGAATTATACTGGCCTGGGCCAGGGGTGCTTCCCAAGAGACAGAGTGACCATGCCTAATTTCTCAGGCGAGCTTTTATAGGGCAACCCCCCAAATCACAAGCTGACCAGAGTCCCGTAGCTACCTGAGTTAATTTGCACTTCCATTGCTCCTGGAACCCGGAGGTTAAGGGGGTTAACTGATTGGCCGTTTCCCCCAATCTGGGTCGCCTTTGTTTTCCAGGAGCTGTTTTTCTGAGTAAACAAGATGGCGGCTTGGACATCTAAATAGGTCCTTACATTTCCCTCCCCAAACAGATGACCTGAATGGCAAGCTCTTCCCTTTTCATTTTTATTTTGCACAACCCCTGAGATGAGTTCCTGCCAATAAGGAGGTCTCAGTGGTTGAGACAGCTGGGAAAGCTGTCAGCTGTGAAGTAAAGCTAAGTGTAGGGCTTGTGGAGGCTGGTGAGGGGCACTCATTTCTGGAGAGGGAAGGTTCCTTGGAAGAGATGAGCTGTTAGTCTATCACTCTGCTTCGATATCTCCTGATTCCTGCCTTCCTGCTTTTTAAAGCAAGGACTACACACTAGAATCCTAGCGCTGTGGTGACATTTTACCTCCTGTTGCCCGCTCTCTGGTCCAAGTGCTCTGCCTTCCACAGAAGACTGTCCACACCTGAGCTCACCATAGCCCTTTGGCCTCACCTTGGGCCTCCTAGCTCCCTATGTGTTAGAGAGCCTCGCCTGCCTGTCCCTGATCCAGAGGCTGCTTTGACACTGTGGCTATAATGAGAGGTTCAGGCAGTTCAAGATACTAGAAAAAAAAATCTGTGTTATTTCCAAAACATTTAGTGCAATTCTTCTTTTGATTATAACCCTGGCCAAGTCCTTAAAAACATTCCCTTTTCCAAACTGAGATTGGTTTTCCTTATTTATTAGCTGCCAGCAGTTTAGATAGGTTTCCTCCGTCTGCGCCTTTTTGCTCTGCCATTCCCCTTTCTTCCATCCAAGTACTAACCAGGCCTGACCCTGCTTAGCTTCCGAGATTAGATGAGATCCGAGATCCAGGAGTTCAGGGTGGTTTGGCTGTAGAGTGCCATTCCCCTTTCTTTATCTCTCTTTTTCCCTCAGGGTTCATGGAGGGCGGGCATTGTCTCAGGCCACTGTTGGCCTGAATGCGGGGAGGGAGGTCTGCTAGTTGCTAAGCCATCTTGCGTTGTCATAGCTGGGAGATTTCACTTACAGTCTAGAAGTAACTGGACACAGAACAGGCCCTTAATTGATTAATCCTTTCCTTAACCTATGCTGAGAACGCAGACGAGCCAGACCCTGTTCTCGGTGCCAGGCACATGGCAGTAATCAGACGGGCATCCTAGTCCTAACCCAACAGTCTAGCTGGGCCTCTTAACACTTTGCTTATCAATGGGGGCACCCAGTGCATACACATTCTGATCTTCAGCCTCCTGAGTGACCCAGCGGCCTCCGTCCCAGGCCTAAGGAAAGCAAAAGAAATTCCTAGAAAAAACTTCACACCTGTTAGCACGGCTGTAATCAAAAAGATAAGAAATAAGAAGTGTTGGGGCACCTGGGTGGCTCAGTTGGTTGGGCGACTGCCTTCGGCTCAGGTCATGATCCCGGAGACCCGGGATCGAGTCCCACATCAGGCTCCCTGCTCGGCGGGAAGCCTGCTTCTCCCTCTCTCACTCCCTCTGCTTGTGTTCCCTCTCTAGCTGTGTTTCTCTCTGTCAAATAAATAAATAAAATCTTTAAAAAAAAAAAAAAAGAAATAAGAAGTGTTGACAAGGATGTGGAAAGAAGGGAACCCTTGTATATACTGTTGATGGGAATGTAGATGGGTACAGTTGCTGTGAAAAACAGGGAAGCTCCCTCAAAAAAAATTTTTTTTTAAATATAAGTAGAACTACCATATGATCCAGCAGTCCCTCTTCTGGGTATATATCCAAAGGAACTGAAATCAAGATCTCAAAGAGATATCTACACTTTCAGATTTACTGTATTATTATTCACAGTAGCCAAGATATGGAAACAGTCTAATGTCTGCCAAAGGCTGAATGAAGAAGATATGAGATATCTCTCTCTCTTTATTTTATATATATATGTCAATATATATGTCAATAGTGTGTATGTATATATTTATGTATTCAGCCTTAAAAGGAAGGAAATCATCAAAAAACCTGAACTCTTGCCATTTGCAATGACGTGGTAGAACTAGAAGGTATTATGCTCAGTGAAATAAGTTAATCAGAGACAGACAATTAGCATATGATCTCACTGATACGGGGAATTTGAGAAACAAGAAAGAGGATCACAGGGGAAGGGATGGAAAAATGAAATAAGACCAAACCAGAGAGGGAGACAAACCATAAGAGACTCTTAATCTCAGGAAACAAACAGAAGGTTGCTGGAGGGGAGGGAGGTGGGAGGGATGGGGTGGCTGAGTGATGGACACTGGGGAGGGTAGGTGCTATGGTGAGCTCTGTGAATTGGGTAAGACTGATAAATCACAGACCTGTACTCCAGAAACAAATAATACATTATATGTTAACTTAAAAAAAAAGATTTAAGATTAAAAAAAAAAGGGAAGGAAATCCTGCCATTTTTGACTACTTGGATGAACCTAGAAGATCTTATGCTAAGTGAAATAAGCAAGACAGACAAAGAAATATTGTATGATCTCATTTCTATGTGGAATATAAAATAGCCAACCTCTTAGAAGTAAAAAGTAGAATGGTAGTTGCCAAGGGTGGGGAAGGGAGGAAATGGGGAGATTTTGGCTAAAGGGAACAAAGTTTCAGTGATGCAGGATGAGCAGGTTCTGGAGGTCTAATGTGCAATAGTATGGCAACATTATATTGTATACTTGAAATCTGTTAAGTAGGTCTTAAGTGGTCTCACCACATACCAAAGAGAAGAAAATGGTAGCCCTGTGAAGTGATGGGTATGTGACTTAGCTTGATTCAGAGCATATACGTGTATCAACACATCAAGTTGTACACCTTAAATATATACAGTCTTAATTTGTCAGTTATACCTCAGTAAAGCTGTTTAAAAAAAGAGCTAACGTATTTTGGAGATTTTTTAATCTGGGGGCATTTAAAAAAAAAAAAAGACTGTATTTATTTGAGAGAGAGCGAGAACACAAGGAGGGGAGAGGGGCAGAGGGAAAGGGGGAGAGAGAAGCAGACTCCCAGCTGAGCAGGGGCACCCCCAGGCCCCAGGGCTTTGTCCCAAGACAATGGGATCATGACCTGAGCTGAAGGCAGACCTTAACTGACTGAGCCGCCCAGGCGTCCCAGTCTGGGGGCATTTTGAGTGGGAGTAAAGTGGGAACCGCAGGAAAGGTTTAGTACCATTGGTCAAAGTAGTCCAAATGCTGGGGACTTACTTGATGTGGGCGAGGGGATAGGCGTTTTCTGGAGGGTCTGGCCCCTCGAGGAAGAGGGCCCTTGACAGGTGGCAGTGAATTCGATCTGGGCAGGGCATGCTTATAGACAGAATTCCATGCACAGCAAGGAGAGGCTCTTGCCTGCAAACTGGTGGGGAATACAGACGATGCTCCAATCCCTGTGGAAAATAACTGTACTCAGCTCCCCAAATTCTGTGTTTCTCCATATTTATATATGCTGTTACCCAGTGAATACCTGATTAAGGAATGCAGCTGCCAGATGAATACATTTGCTGCTCATCAAATGGCACCATAAAGCCGGCGATGATGGGCTTATTAAAAACCTTCTTTCATTCAGTGAAAAATCCCCCACATGTCCCAGCCAGTCTCAATATCGCAGCTAATGAAATGGGTAACCAATACACAAAAAGATGTATTCAAGAGCAAATTAACTGCCTCAGGAATATGCATCATAAAGATTGCAGCCTGGAAAATAAATAGACAGTGTATTGGACAAATTGGCCTCATGTTTAAGTGTTGATGGGTTGGAAATATTGGTTTAGCTTCTTGATAGAAGCAGGCAGTATGGGATCCTGGAAGGCAAACATTAGCAATGAAAAATCAGACTGGGGACCTTCTAATTAGCTCGAACTGGGAAAGGCGTGAGGAGTGAGAAATATTTATTGAGCCATTCCTGAGAGCCAGCCAGGCCTCCTGCTGGCCCTTTATGTAGTTGCCAGTTAGTCTTTTTGTTACCCAAAAAGGTAGGGGACCTGTATTTTTGGCCTCAACTACCTGTGACCGTTATAATGAGATTACACAAAAAGATTTTGTTTTTGCTATCTTTGCAAATTATTAGCACAAGGTTCTATCAGGTTCTTTGAAAAACACCCCCTTTAAATTGCCCCATGGATATTCCCAGCTCTCTGAGACTTTGCTCTTGATTTAAAAAAAAAGAAAAAGAAAAAAAAAAAGATTTCTCTTTGTTTCTTCTCCAAATTCTGGTCCTGCTATCCCATTGCCTACTCTGCCTTGATTCTTCTCTGGGAAGTTTCCAGACCAAAGGGAAGAAGCAACCTGAAGGCTGAATGACCATTCCCTACTGTGACTGCTTCTCCAGGACTGGAGGTTGGGTTTTAACACTCTCATCCCAGTCTGTAGATGCAGACACACACACACACACACACACACACACACACACACACACACAGCCTGAGGAGGAGGCAGTAGTGTGGGTTTCGAGTCACATGGATTTGGGTCATGTGACTGGGGACAGGTCCCCTGACTCCCTTGAGACCCTGTGGCTCCACAGGAGAGGTAGATAATACTGCCTTCCTGAAAGGCCATTCTGGAGGAGCTGATGAAATAATGTGTCGAAGATTCTAGAGTCATCTGCTGCATGAGTTTCACAGGCCTTTAGGAAGAGACGACCAGAGAGTGAGTTGTAGGGAAGGTCAGTGCAGCTATGGGGCCTGGCTACAAGGGACTGAACAAGCTGATTTAATGTGCGGGGAGACCACAAGGGCACATCAGTAGCCCCCGCTGCTGGAGCTTACACCCTCTGCACTTGCTCAGGCAGCACGTTCTTGATTATGTTTCTTATTTTATATTAATATGTTTATTATTATAGTTCATTAATTTAAGCTTGATTTTTATGGTTTTTAAAAAAGATTTTCTTTATTTGAGAAAAAAGGAGAGAGCACAAAAAGGGGGAGTGGCAGAGGGAGAGGGAGAGGCAGACTCCCCACTGAGCAGGGAACAGATACAAGGCTTGATTCCAGGTCCCCTGGGGTCCTGAAGTGAGCTGAAGGCAGATAGATGCCCAACCCACTGAGCCACCCAGGAGCCCCTGTGGTTGTTTTTAAAGAAAAGCTAGTGAATTGTTCGGACGTATCCCCTGACCCATTCTAGGCAAATCAACAGTGTATTTCCATCGCGGGTTAATAGGCCCTGAAGGCCTGTAAGGGCTGCCACCCCATTTGTGTATTGGTGCATGCCTTAGATTGGGCTCCCCCGGAAGCAGACAAGGGTGTACATGCAAGTAGTTTTTCTGTAGGGGGTCTGAGGAAGCAACGAGGAAGCCAGTGGAACAGGGAAGGGAATGGATAGGCTGCCTTAGTGGGTTACTGCCATTGGCCACTGGGAACTTCCAGTTGGCAGTTTAGAACATACAGCACGGTTATCCCACCTGAGGGGTAAAAGAGCTGGGGTGTTTATCTGCTAACTTTGGCTAGTTGTTGGTTAAAGCTGTTCCTGGGGACATTTATTCTCCAGCACTCCCAGCCTGCACACAGGGAAGCCAGCACCTTGTATAGGCATGGTGAATGCTGAGGGATGTGCGTGAGCACTGATGCTGGCTGCACAGACTTAGAAATCTGGGAGCCACAGAACACCTTACATTTGCAATGATGTGTTTCTGTATTTGTCTGTCTTTTGCTCCAGGCTATGAGCTCTCTGAGGACAGAGCCATCTCTTATTTTCATCCCCACTATCCTGGCTCAGAACAAGAAGTCAGCAAATACCTGCTGACTGGGGCGCCTGGGTGGCTCAGTTGGTTAAGCGACTGCCTTCGGCTCAGGTCATGATCACTGAGACCCGGGATCGAGCCCCACATCGGGCTCCCTGCTCGGCGGGAGGCCTGCTTCTCCCTCTTTCAGTCCCTCTGCTTGTGTTCCCTCTCTGGCTGTGTTTCCCTCTGTCAAATAAATAAATAAAATCTTTAAAAAAAAAAAACCTGCTGACTGACTCACTGACTCACTGACTCACTGACTGACTGAATGAATGAGGGACTAAGTGATTGAAGACTTGAAAACACAACAGGACATAGATTACAGACTCAGGTGCCTATAAGAGCCTGGAGTTCGGGAGTCTGAGAGGCAAATACAAGTCCTGCTTGGGAGGAGCTCACAGCCCAGAGGAGGCTGACCCTGCTTCATGACAACACAAATGCTGGGGGTCAGTGGCATTCCTTTACTTCCTGGGGATGGAGCTTGATTATATTTCCTGAGTCCCTTGAAATTAGGCAAGATCATGTGACCGAGTTCTAACCAATGGATTGTGGACAGAAGCCATAGGACCAATCCCCAGCATGGTTCATAAAAATTTCCTGTGTAATTCTCAACATTTTCTTTCACCATCCACTGGATAAATGGAGAGAACTCCAAGCACTGAGAGGAGAGGAGAGCCACAAGAGGGAAGGAGCCTGAGTCCCTGAATGACTGCTCAGAGGAGAAATTTCCACAACTTCCAAATGACCTGTCTTGTGTCTTGATGTCCCTCGCACTGGGGTTGTTTCTTACAACAGTTCCCTGGTCTGACTGACATAGGGCCCTGAGGAGAAATGTTGGCCAGAATGCATAGAGAACTCCTCAGCCTTCTCAGAGGACAGCTCTCTTCTGGGTGCAGGGCCAAAATCCTACTCAGAGCTCATTAAGGAAGCCATAGCTTCTTACCAGGCTCTCCACCAGGGCGAGAGAAGTATAGAACTGGGAAAGTGGGCAGATCTTCTTCTATATATGCTAAATTAAACCCATAAAATGGATTTTATGATGCCCCTTGAGGACAGAAAAAATTTCCAGCAGCAATACTTGTCCCAAATTGTTGGTGAGAGCTGTATTTCCCATCCTCCAGGGATTCTCAATGTGATATAGCCCAACAGTGTAGGGTTGATTCTATTCCATCTGGGGTAACTACAGACCATGAGGTATTTGTAGCAAATGGTTCTACTTCTGAGAGTGGCTTTTCTTGCTCACTGGATCAACAGTTAGTGGCCCTGAACTTCGCGAGGCAGGCAAAGATCACTGGGTTCGAAGCTCCACCATCAACTTCTCCCCTGCCCTGGGAGACCTGGGACAGAGAGTGTCTGTCCTTCTCTTGGTGCATGTCTGCTGCTGAAGGAAAGGGGAAGTGGCTCAGTCCCACATCATTGGAGGCGAATGTGTCCAGCCTCTTTGCTGGGTGTTTACATCATGTATAAGTAGGGAAATGTAGAGGAGAATTCAGAGTATATGGTCCTGCTTTCCCCAGGGATCACATAACAAGATTCAGAATCCAGGTGAGGCTCACTTTCATAAAATGAAGGCTCTCAGAGCCCCCCACATGTAAGAGGGCTGGAGAACAGGTGTGGGCGTCAAGGCCATTCTTGACGCTGACTCACTGTAAGGTGGGATGGACCCCTATGCATATTTTTATAGTTTCTCTGTACTCTGTTCAAGATTTAAATTCCACAGAGGAAATCCAGTTATAGAAATCATGAGACAGCATAGAGCACTCCTAGAGACATTTAGTCTCGGGCCTCCTAAAATTTCTTAAGGAGTTGCACAGTTTTTGCTGATGCTGCTGGACGAGAGAAGGTAGTTTTTGCCATTTTCACGACTTTGTTATAGTCTCCAGGGACGCTCCTAAACCCCCCTGATTATTTCAGACACTCTGGCAACAAACCAATAAAGTACAGCTGTAGTGCCCTTCTGAGCGATGGCTGTGAGCCTCGGAGATTCACAGGCGAAGTTTCTAGATACAGCGTCACTCAGCAGGTCCAGGCCTTAATGTTGCCTGAGGTCTCTTCCTGGGTGGGGATTGGCTTAGTCCTGTTTGTTTCTTTCCCCAATAGGCAAATGGTCTGTCCTTTAGGGCCTTACAGATTGTGGCAGCTCCTTGGCCAGGTACCTTGGAGTCTCTTAAAATTAAGTAATCTCTAGGGTGCCTGGGTGGCTCAGTGGGTTAAAGTCTCTGATTTGGCTCAGGTCATGATCTCAGGGTCCTGGAATCGAGGCCTGCATCAGGCTCTCTGCTTGCCAGGGAACCTGCTTCCTCCTCTCTCTGCCTGCTTCTGATCTCTCTCTGTCAAATAAATAAATAAAATCTTAAAAAAAATTAAGTAATCTCTAAAAAGAATTAAAAATAAAAAGGAAGTAATCCCAAGGCAGTATTTGAGCCTAGATGTGAGAGTGGTCTGGGCAGTGATGGCTCCTGCCCATGGTGGGAAAAGGGGGGATTTGCAGGGATGGGGGTGACTAGATGATTCTGAGAGGAAGCACCCTATCTGGAGTCGACAAATAATTAGGGACAACAATTTCAGAAGAGCAGCCAAAACCAAACTCTGAACAAAGGGGCACTGGATTAGCTTACTGAATACATCAACAACAAAGGTTTAAGATCTTAATTTTTCACCAGAGCCTTCTCACACTTTACTGTTTGATTATCTGGGCTGTGCCATCAGGAGGTAGCTAGCTATCTCTCTGTAAACAGATTAATTTCTGCGTATGGGTTAGGGTGGAGCTTTCAGAATAGAGCAAATCAAATCAGAGGAAAGATCACCATGGGAGGGAGAAGAGAGTTTTAAAAGGTGGTGTTTTGCTCCCTCTTTAAATGTTCATTAGTGTGACACCCAGAGGCTATTTATCTTTTAAGGCATTTATAAAGTATTTTCAGTGTGTAAGGCATTGGAGGGGTGGATGAAAACACAAATAAGTTATGAGTCTTCCTTTCAACAGAGTTATAAACTAGGGAGAGTCATAATAGGTAATAGTTGTAAAGTGCTGTACACTTTGCAAAGCTTTTTTTAGTGACTATTGTGATGGTGTTGATTACAGGTGGTATTCAACATTTGGTGTTTTTCTCGAGTACATCATGAAATTAAAGCTCAGAGAGGTTAGCTACCTGACCGAATTCGTAATTCACACAACTTGTCAGAGAGGAGACTAAATTTGAACTTGGATCCTTAGTCTAAATCTCTTGACTATCCAAGGAGACATGCATGGTCAAGTGATACAAGGGACCATACGAATCTTAGAGGAAAGGAAAGCATCTCAAAGATGCAGGAACGTTTAAAGATGGGAGGTGTACATAGGTCTGCTTGGGATCCTCAAGCAATGAGAAAATTATGGTTAAACTGCTCTATGTGGGAAAATGAGAAAGATTACTTTTTTAGATCTTTGAGGAGGAAAAGAGCAGGCAGGAGGAAGAGAAGGCCAAGAAGGGGGAGGTGTAGGAGAGAGAAGCCTTCAAGATGAGTTTTGGCTAGGGACCATTAGAGTGATAGGGTAGCTGCAGTGGCCTTTAAAATCAGCCATGCCTAAATGGAGTTTCGTCTGTTTGCTGTCTTGTAATATGTGTCTTCTGGCCATGGCCTTCCAACATCTTTGGTAAACTGTTCTTGCGTTTATCTGTGGGATTTTGGGAATCAAGGTTGGGATTGCTTTTACCTGTGGATTGACTTGGTGTAGAACAAAGATGGCATGTACCAAAGTGAGATTCCAGAGGCTGAGGTGAGCATCCATTCATTTATTCACCCATCTTATCCATCCATCCATCTATCCATCCATCATCCATCATCCATCACCCTTCCATTCATCTGTTACCCCATCCATCCATAATCATCTGTCACCCATCATCCATCCATCTATCCATCCATCATCCATTTTTATCCATCGTCTGTCCATCTATCCATCCACTCATCCACTAACTTGTTTATTCGACAAATATTCATTGAGTATCTACCATGTTCTTGACTTTGCTCTAGGTATTGAACATACTGTAATAAACCACACAGACAGATACCCTACTCCCAGGAGCATCCAATCAGTCTGAAAGACCTGGAGGGCTTGAAATACAGATTGCTGTGCCCCATTCCCCAGAGTTGCTAATTCAGAGAGTTTGAGTAGGTCCTGAGAATTTTTTCTCACATGTTTTCAGGGTGTGTTAATGCTATTAGTCTAGGAGAAATTCTTTGAGAGTCATTGTTCTATAACATCACCCTATTTTATGGTCTTCATAGTGTTTATCACAGTCTGAAATGACCTTGGTAATCTATTCAGTTACTTTACTATGGTCTTTCATACTGGTGCATGCTCAAGTTTGAGAGCCACCAGTATAGAGAGTGACCCTGGTTGCCTGAGGTAGGATAGTCATGGAAGGCTTCCCAGAGGAGGTAACATTTGAGTTAAGATCCCAGCAACAAGATTTTTAGCCATATAAGCTTAGAGATGTGTGTTCCAGGCAGAGAGAATAACAACTGACAAGGCCCTGAAATAGGCTGGGGACCTCAAGGGACTGGGGGAAAAAAAAGCCAATATGGTTGGAATGTGGTATACAACCATGCAAACTAATGATGACAGACAGTGCTAGGAACATTCTGGTTGCTCTTTGGATATTCATTCTCTTTTTTATAGAAATGTGGTCTTTTCATATTTGCATTGGAAGATACATATTAGGATTCTTTCTTGAAGTAAAAGAACTAATTTAAATCTTACTAGTAATACATATATAAAATTTCCTTATAAATGGATTTCTTGGCTTCTTATGAAACTGCAGGTTGTCTTGGAAAGATCATGATGGGCCTTGGGATCTAATTCTGTCACACTCTGTTCACTGGTTCTTTCTGAATCTCATTCCGTCTAAGGTCAGAAAGGAGAGCTGGTCTGTGTCCTGAGTCAGAAGACTGCTGACATCTCTTTGAGGGGCAATCTAGTTCTTCTGCAGCTCCCTAGCCTCCTTTCCTCTTTCTGATTTGACCTTGGACGCATGTGCCCGGGGCAGGGCAGGAGGAAAGAGGCAAATGGGTTCTCTTGGAATTACCATTTATGTCAAATGATATTTTAGAAGTTTGCTTTGAATATACAGTAATGCTGGGAGCTGAAGTCCATGCTCTTTGTGGCAGTTTCCTTTATAGCTTTTGCTTTGCTGCTGAACCCAATAGTTTTATTTTTTGCAAACAGACATCTTAAAAAAGAATAGTAAACAGAGCTGCAAAATCAGGAGCATGGCATTTGGACTTGATTCTGCAAGATTGGGGAAATAGGGAAGGGAACAGACCTGGACCCTCTCCAGGGAAGCTGTGAAGTGCAACGGGAAGACGTTGGGGTGAATTTTTTAACTTAGGTGCATTGTCAGTTCTCTCTGAGCCTCTATTTACCCATCTGCAAAATGGGGATGATGCCTTTTATACTGTATTAAGTAAGATGACATTTCCAAGTGTCTGGCACATAGTAGGTGCTCAATAAATGTCTGTGCTTGTCTTCCATCCCTCTCCTGGGAGTGGGGAAATGTCCCTCATTCCTAGGCAGTGGGCAAGCCCCTCTTGGCCTCCAACTCTCTGAGTTTGTTTGCTTTGTTTGTGTGGTAATTAGGCACAGCAGCAGAGAGTATCCAAACCTGCAGTGTTACCTTTTCCCTGAGCTGCTTCAGCTGATAGAGGGTTTGGTGGTAGAAGACAGCTTGTTTATCCAGGGAGGCTGCAAAATAGTCCGTTGAGTGAACACACAGAAAAGCTCATTTGTCTTGTCTTTTGTCTCCACAGCTACACAATTCAGGAGGGACTCTCTCCTCCTGCCTTACTGACTGCTTGCTTCTCTGAGCATGCTCACAGACCTTCTACCTCCCTCTAACCATGTTGCCTCCACAAGAGTATCCACCGTGATGGCTCTGTTGACTGTTTCCAACTTGGACTTGAAGTTTACACTGGACTGTGGATGTCCACAGGCCTGACCATTCCCTTTCCACCACATCTCTTCCCATACTTGGTCCGTCTTTCTCAGGATCTCAGGCAGTGCTGCTACCCACTCCCTGAGCCTGAAGCCTGGGAGTTCATGATGGGCACCTCGTTCTTTCTTGCCGCCGCATCCCTACACCCATCGGGCCCCGCCCAGAGTCTCTCTCAAATATCTCTCCTGATTGTCCTTCCATTCATCCCCAGCCTCCACCTCCTTCTGCATGGCTGCAGGCAGGGGTCTGGTTCTGGAGCACACACTGGACCTTCACTGTGTCAGCCCCTGCTCCCAGGCCTGCAGTCCTGAGGACAGGTGGAGGGAGGGATTTGTAATCATCCCCGGAGGCCGTGAGTAAGGGGTAGGAAATGAGCTCAGGTTTTTCAGAAAAGCAAATAAACCAAACCCAACATTCTGGCCTTCAATTAGGGTGCCAGCATGTATTACCTGTGTGATTTCTGACAGTGTTTAAAGTCGCTTTAGAAAAAAAAAAAAAAAAAAAAAAAAATAAAGTCGCTTTAGAGCCCAGTTTTCTCATTGCTGAAAAGGGGCTAGTCATTCCTCTACCTCAAGAAGTTGCTATGAAGTTTAGATGAAACCGTGTATGTGGTAGATGGAATAGGTCTGATGGGTGTCAGGCTCTTCTCTTTGTCCTCCATTTTGAACAGTGCTTTGTAGTTCTCAGAAGCCTTTCTTAGATCATTTTTTCATTCATTCATTCATTCATTCATTCATTCATTCATTCATTCATTCATTCCATACATTGACTATGTACCTACTATGATCTGGGACAGTGCTGGGTGCTGTGGTATAGTGGAGACAAGGCAGGTTTAGTCCCACCTTCCCTGGAGTTTACATTTTTGGTAGGGGAGACAGACCAAAACCAGGAACGAACAAGTAGTACAGTATTAGACAGTATTAAGCGGATGATGAAAAATCAAGCAAGCTAAGAAGTGACAAGGATTGGAAAGTCCCTGGAGCTGAGATCTGTTGAAAAAAGTCAATAAACAAGCCAAAGAATAATTAAAATAATTTACTGACAGTGGTATGTTCTGTGAGGGGAAGTGAGCATGATTATGTGAAGCCACAGGCAGTTGACAATTAAATACTGGAAGTGGATAGGAAGTGACTTGTAAGAGGTAAGTGCCAGACACTCAATGACCCAGTCTTTCCCCCAAAGCTCTCTCTCCTGTACCTTTAATTTCCTCCTCCAGTGGGTCCTTCCCACCAGCATATACACACGTGAAGTCCCTCTGTGGTTAGAACATGCCTCTCTGCCTTAAATTCCACACCTTCCTCCAGCTATGATCCTACCTCATCCTCTCCAGAGAAAACCTTTCTAAAGAGTTGTCAATAAACCGGTTTTCACGTCCACCTACTCAGTGAATCCTCTACTATATCAGTTTGGCTTTTGTCCCTAGAAGGGTTCCAGAAACCACTTTCTCTGAAGAGTCACTGATGGCCTCTATGGCCACTGCATTCTTCGAGTACTCACGTCCCGTCCCTTGGCCATATTCAATATCATTCTCTCTCTAGCTCCCAGTACATACATCACCTCTTCAAGTTTGTTTTCCCTACCTCTTCTTGCTCCTTCTCAGGCTTCTTGGCTGACTTCTCTCCCTCTGCTGTTTCCTTAACTGTTGGGATGTCCCAAGACAGCCCAAGCAGGGGTCCGCTTCTCTTCTCTCCCTATATGTTATCCCTGGGTAAGGGCTCAAGTCTCCCAGATTCCTGTCTTCAACCCAGGTGGTTCACTTGAACTACTGGCCTATGTTCTTTTTTTTTTTTTAAGATTTTATTTATTTATTTGACAGAGAGAAACACAGCTAGAGAGGGAACACAAGCAGGGGGAGTGAGAGAGGGAGAAGCAGGCTTCCCACCAAGCAGGGAGCCCGATGTGGTGATTGACCAGGGGACTCCAGGATCATGACCTGAGCCAAAGGCAGCCTCTTTAAGACTGAGCCATCCAGGTGCCCCTACTGGCCTATGTTCTTAATTCATTCTTAGATGCTTCCACTTGGAAGTCCCAGGAGTATCTTGAGCTCAACAATTCTAGATTGGAATTCACCATCATTTTCCTTCACCAACCCTCACTCTTCCAATCTTCCCGTGTCAGTGAGTTTCACTACTATCCATCTGGTACACAAGCCAGAGGCTTGGAGTTCACCTGTTTCCCTTGAACCCTCCCTCACCCCTCATATATGTTGGCCATCATGTCTTATGGATTCAGCCCACTGAATGCTCTTAGAAGTGTCCCTCTGCCACCACTTTCTCTGCCCCCCCCCAAGCCAAGGCCTCCAGAATCTCTTGTCCAGACCACTGCAAGGTCTCCTCCCTGTCTCTACCTTTGCCCCCCCCCCCCGATTCATTCTTCATGTAGCAAGCACCCAGAGATATCACTCTAATCTGCAGCCCGATGGTGCTCACTTTCCTGTTTAAAACGCTTCAGACTCCTCATTGCCTACAGGATAAAAACCAGACCCCTTTCCATTGCACCC